>PVKM010052601.1:0-10246 GCA_004027735.1 Carollia perspicillata
GGGGATCACTCTCCTCACTCACCCTGGTCTCCTACTAAGCTCTGGCTTAGAGGGAGTTGTCGTTTTTAACCTCTTCCTGCACCCTCTCAGTCCCCTTCATAAATCCACCCTCCTCGGCCTTGCATGACAAGGACCTTCAAGTACCCTCCAATCCCTTGTCCTGTTGCCACTCTGCTGCCACTAGTGATAAAGGTGTGCACGCATTTTTGAAAAGGTCGCTCTAACTGGTCTTGCAAATTAAGTGAAATGCATGGAAGATAAGAATTCATTAAGGAGGAAAAAAAGCACTAATTTTATCTTAAAACGCCTGAGTCGGATTTACTGAGACAGAGGCTTACGTTGTCTTGCTCCGTAGGAAAGGCACCAATACCGACTCTGGTCGTGTAGGCTTTCACAACTCCGTAGACTTCGCCGACATTCTGAGGGGGCATACCCAAGCCCGTGCAGACGCCTCCCACCGTACAGTTTGAGGAGGTTACAAAAGGGTAAGTTCCTGCAAGCAGAAACAAGTATTACATATACGCATAGAGAAATACACTATTTCAAAAGAGGATGACTAAGGAAAGCCTGCATTGGAATGTATTCTAGGTACCTGACCACCTTGACTCTAGCCGTGACCACCGTGTTTTGCTCTGGCTGCTTTCTGTTCGTAATGAGGTGAAGACACACGGGGTCAGGGCTGTACCTGCAGGGCTGACAGGGGAGGGGCCCCTTGGGTGCACACCCAGCAACTCAGCTCTGCAAGGCAGGTACTCACCTACTGGACTGCTAAGTAATTTAATGCCAATGCCCTGGGGTCATCCTACCTGTGTAGACTTAAAATCTATGTAATTTAACACTCTCCTGTTAGTTTAAAACAAATTTTAGTTCCTTGATAGAAATAAGGTACAGCAGCAACCTGCAGTGACAACAGTCTGCTAAAAATTTTGTAGTATTTTAGCATTTTCCTACCTTTTGATGCCTATTCAGGGAGTAATTACAGAAGCGACAAGGGTGAGCTAAGAGGGGTGTACCCACCACCCAAGATCCTCTTCATACTTAAAATTATTCCTAGATACTTTGCTTTCTTTCCAAATTGGAAAGGCATCCTACAGTATCAAAAATACATATTTACTACTAGACATACACTTTCTTTAATTGGCTTACTTGGAGTTAAAAGCCAGTGACATGTCAGTAAGAGCTGAAAGCAATCACACTTGACGTGGACACACGGACTACCGAGTCCCATGGGAAAAGGGACAGCCTGGCCACTCTCTCAAGAGGAGAACACTTCAGCTGACCGGTGCCTTGACAAGCTTTTTATTGGCTTTAATTTGCATAGAAATATAGGGCAAATATGGAAAGCTCATCAGTCACTGTCAGGCAGTAATGATCAAATAGATAACGTTCAAAGAACTCTGAGGGCCTGTTTTGCGTCAGAGTAAAATAGCTAAAGGGCCATAGAACTTCAGGGAAACAAACTCATTTCATGCTTGGACCCTTTATCATTTTACCTGAGGGTATTAGCAAAGCAGGATGCACAGGATCTCAGGCATTCTTTCTGAGGCCTGATGGCCCTGAGGAACTTGCCCCTTCCAGCACAGGGCCACGCCCACCTCCAGCACCATTTCAGGCTTAAGTCAGGCAAGGGGAGTAAGGCAGCCGACAGATTAGGAGACTTCTTGCAGACAGAATGAGGACTCGGGCTATGTCAAAGCCGAGGCATGAGGGTCCATCAACCCCTTTCTCCATAGCCCCCCAAGTCCTTCCCTGAGGGCCCCCTCATGACCATGCCTGTCTTGGGTTGTCCCTTCCTTGAGGAATCTCACCTGTCATTGGCTAACTGGTGGTCATGCACTGGGGGCCAGGCAGGGTGAAGTACAATGGGCAGAAGCGGTGCTCCTGCCACAGGGATAAGCTTTGTCTCCTTAGTGGCTTAGGGTCCCAAGGTCTCTCACTCAGCCTTAGCCAAGGGGGGGGTTACAGCTCCTGAAACCAGGCAGGGCGGTTCCCAACAACACTTATCCTGAGCGATCATGTTCAGATGGAAAGGCCAACAAACTAATGGGGCAATAGTTTGAAGATACTAAGCATTAACCTTTCCAAGATGGAGACAATGCTCCGAGTCCACTCAGAAGTTCTTGCCCAAGGACTTAATTAAACAGACTTCCATAGGTCCTACAATATACATATTTAACAACAACAATACAAATCACGGTTTACAGTATTTCAAACCCACTGACCAAATACCAATTTGACTTTTCTAACGAGCAACAAAACTTAATGTATGCATCCAGTTTTCCACAATATTTCTTTTAAAAAAAGGTGAGTATAAGATGACAATCTCCCACCACTCCGGAATATGAACAAGCTAAAAGCCGTGTTTTAAAATCCCTCCATGCCAACATTAACTATTTATATCTGAAGCACTTCAGGGCTCAGTCGAGCTCCCCATAAGTCGCATCCCACTTACCAAAATCAATATCTAGGAGTGCTGCGTTTGCACCTTCCACCAGGATCTTCTTTGGTGGTCCATGCAGGGCCTCGTACAGGAAGTAGACTCCGTCTTTCACCATGGGTTTAACCCTTTCCATGTAACCCTGTGGACAAAGACGAAGGCCAGTGTCAATGCACACCAATACTGCAATATAACCAGTATGGTCAATGATGGTGGAAACCGACAAATGCAAAGTAGAAAGGGGTAGGTGATGTTCCCACCCGAATGCAACGCTGTGATCACCGCCAGAACCAGGGAAGAGACACTAGCTCAAGAAAAGTAGCGACACAGTGGATTCAAGGTGCTATATTAACCTCATTGCATAGAAGGTGGCGACCTTCCGAAGGGCTGAGCACTCGTGCTTCACCAGCTTTCAGGAAAATTAAAAGAATTGAGTCCATTACATTACAATTTTATATTTTGTGAAGTATTTAAAAATGTACATTTACAGCCCATGTAACCATGAGTCTTAAAACTTGCATTCAAAGTGTGATTCTCAAAATGCGGTGAGGGCCACAAGCGGCACTGCCAACACGCAAATACATCAATAACTGATTACTGAGATTCTTCTTCCATCACATCCCATCACAGTAGAACCGCTCAGCGGTATTGCTGGTAGACAACACCCAGTACTGTTTACACATGAGCAGTACAAACTTTTACAGAACATATTTAAGTTAACAACACTGCTTAATTTTAGAATTAAAAATGTAGTATTAACAAGAGTTGCCCCAATGTCTACAGTGTAAGTGCAAGAGTTGTGCATGTACAAGTGCAAGTAAGTGCAAGTACAGTGTAAGAGTTGCCCCAATGTCTACAGTGTAAGTGCAATAAGACCTAGTTTCAATTATGTTTAAATATTTAGCTAGACCAGTATGGAAATTCCAAGTTCCACTCATGAATTCACCACAGTGTGTGTTCGACCCACTGATGAAAGTAAGGTCCCCTCTCTGAGGGCTCTGGTCTCCAATCTCAGGCTTATTCCTGTTTTAGTTCTTTTTTTATGCCTAAAATGACCAACCTTCCATCACATCCCTTGTTCCCTAAAGACCTGGCTCACTTATTAGGAATTTTCTTACCCGACGCTGTTCATGATTATTCATCTACTTAATATTCACATGGAACGTGTACAAAATAGAACTGGAAAGCCATATCCATAGTTGAAGTACATAAGCATTTCCAAGTTGCTAATAATGAAGTTAAAATAATTGCTCCCATGACAGAATGAAAAGAAAACGGCAATCTATTCTAAGTAACCACCAATACATTGAAATCCAATCCAGATTGTTCCTTGGAAGGCATTTCTTTTAGGAATTTAGTTAAAAGTGCACAGACCTAAGGTCTGCAACTATTTTAGGATGGCACATGAGGTTTGTAAACTTCTATTCAGTTCTGGAACTGATATGTATACCTATTTATAAAAGAGATAGACTACCAATCAAACACACAGGAAGCAGCTGGGAATTCTGTGGAAGTTCAAAGACTGTGAAGGAACAAATAGAGGACTTGACTACTAACTAACTCAGGTGCCACTGACACCGAAGAGTTGCCAGCTTGGGCCTAATCTCTGACCAATTACCTTATTTGTCTCCTAAGAGAGTAACCCAAAGAGGTATCCCTCCTAACGGGGTGGGTCAGCTTTTAGAGTTCTCCCTCACTTGTCTGTTTGTTGATTATCTTCCACATTACTGAGTGATTTTTACACACAAACACAGCTCAAAATTATTCCATAGTTTTTTCATCATCTCCAGGATCAACACTCCCTTTTAAGTCCCTGGCTACAGACACACGAGACCAACATAAGGCCTGTGATTTGGCCCCTGCTTGTCTAACTTTGTTTCCAGGTACTTGACTCCTGTTCCCTGCTCCCACTCAGTGTTCTGTGTAAGCCATGCCACGTGAAGTCGCTCACACGGGTCCTTTTAGGGTTAAAAAGGGCAAACTCTTTGCTTTACCAGTTCTTGTCCGTCACATCTGGGTGGCTCTTATTATACACTATTTCGTGTAGAACTTCTAAATCACCACATATTCTTCATCCTTATATTTTCAGTTCCTAACACAAAGCCTGAGTGAATAAAAGATCCAGGTGCCAAGTTGGCAAACAAGTTTTTAAAAGGACATAAAAAAGGTCAGAAAGCATTACCTTGAGTTTTTGTAATTCACCCTCAATGTCGATTTCCAAAGTGGGGTATATAGATTTGTACTGGTTTGCCAGAACTTTGAACCTGAGAAATGCAGAAAATTCAAGACATCAGCTCTGAGGAACATGGACACATCAAAACACTAGCTGTCTTTAAAGTATTCTGAATGATATCATTTGATCCAAATGGTTTTTGTAGATACGTGCTCTAAGAAATTAACTCCCACACGGAAGTTACATTCTGAAAACTAAAGTTGAATAAAGGAGATTAGTCATATGAATAAATGTTACATTCAAAGTATTTTTTGCTCAAGTTTAAGAATATCAACAATATAATTAAGATTATGTGTGTGTGTCTGTGTCGGGGGGGAATTAACTGAAATCTGCAACCACAAGACTTACATCTGAATTGATTATATCGCACTGAGTGTAAAACAAAAGGGAGGGTCTACACGATGTTTTTAAAAGAGGCGGAGGCGGACAACACCATCGGCCTCTAATATTCCCCACAGAGGGGCCCTGGCGGCGCGGACCAGCTGTCGTCCAAAAATGGACGGAACAAATCACTGACCAAAAACAGAGAGAACGCCTGGTACCTCTGATGCCACCTGTCAATAAACGCAATCGCTGAGTTGCCCTACAGCTCTCTGGTGATTATTAGGTTCCTGTGGGAGATTTTTCTACAAAGGGTCAGTGTCAATGTGTTATTTCTGTTTTTCCAGGTGAGCTCGGTACACAGTAGTTCCCTAGCACCTGAGAGAGAAAAGGACACAGAGTGTGGGACCTGAAAATCTGGGGCTCAAGACTCTAGAGTGTGGTGACCACACCAGCCCCACCGAAGCCATGCCATCCCCTCCCACGGAAACATCTCTGCCTCTGAGCAAACCACGCGAATCCTCGAACATAATTTGGTTTTGCCTCCTTGGGGGCACTGCTGTGATGTCATCATTTCACTTTTCATGAAGTTAACCTGAAATTAAGGCTCCATTAAAATAAAGTAAAAGTACCTTTAACATGCCACATAAAACAAAAGTGCCGACTACCACTATTCAACTAGAATACTGATTCCCCCCGGCTGCAATCCGAGCTTGAAAAATTCTACAATTCCATTTGCTCTGTCCATTGTGAAACGCAAACCAGTCACCTCTCCGAGAAGCCATCGAAATCAGAGACAAGGTCGCACATCCTGAGTCCGCTCCGAGCAGCTTTGGAAGAGTAAACGGGACCGATGCCCTTTTTCGTGGTACCCAAGCTGAAAAATAAATCAAAAGAGCTTCAAATTAGACAGGAGAGATGATGCCATTCTTGTGGTCAGACTGATTTTCTGTTTACGCTATTTCCTAGAAGCTCCTTTTCCTAACCCTACTGACTTCCTCTGAAATCTAAGCTAGGTGGTTCCCTTCAACCTCTGGCCTAGAATTGAAGCGTTCGAGTCCAGATATGCTTCAACAGCACCGAACACAAAAAACGAAGGGAAAAAACGTACTTCTTTCCTGCTTGTTCTTGTCTCTGCTGTTCCTGGATACCATCAGCCGCTTGGTGAAAATCAAATACTGTGGGGAAACGAACAAAATCAGGATATTTGTTCAAACAAAGATAATACAGGAAAGATAGTATCTTGTACTTTAAATTACTTAAGATTTAAATCACTTTAGTCTAACTCCCTATGACAAATCATAGATACCTTTTTAGAAGTGACGGTAATGGTGGGAGTGAAGATTACAATACCAACTGGTATATTAACATACAAATATGCCTGATCGTTCATTCCCAGTTATTGCAACCTATACTATTTCAAAAATGAGTCATTAAGCCCTGCCAGTGTGGCTCGGATGGTTGGAGTGTTGTCCTGTACAAGGAAAGGTTGTGGGTTTGATTCCTGCTCAGGGCACAAGCCTAGGTTATGGGTTCAGTCCCCAGTTAGGGCGCATGTGCAAGACAACTAATCGATGTCTCTCTCTCTCCCCCCCCTTCCTCTCTCTCTAGAATCAACATATATATATATATATATATATAAAATGAGTCACTAAGAGGATAATTTTGGAACACCCTGCCCAACAATTTTACAAAGCTCTGTTGACTAAGACACCTGCTTTTCTTCAAGTTCGGGACTCCAGAAACCTAGGGATTATTCTGACTTCCATCTTCCCCTCCCTCACTAGTCCCCAGCTTCCATCATGTTCCACTGACACCACAGAGTCCTTATGCGTGTGCCTATTTGCACTCTTGACACCTCTAATTCATAATTTCTAATGTAGCCAAAGCCACCTTTCCAAGACACAAATATCGTATCACCCTTTGCCTTAAAAACTCAGTGGGGCTTTCTGTTGCTGAAAAGAAATGATGTCTCTGATAAAGTATTAATATCCAAATATGCAAAGAACTCACACAACTCAACATAAAAACAAACAATCTGATTAAAAAGTGGGCAAAAGATCTGACCAGACAGTTCTCTAAAGAAGACATACAGATGGGCCAACAGACATGAAAAGATGTTTAACATCACTAATCACCAGAAAAATGCAGGTCAAAACCACAAAGAGATATCACTTCATTCCTGTCTTAATGGCTATTATCAGAAAGACGACAAATAATGAGGCTGCCAGGGAGTGGAGAAAGGACACCCTTCCACCCCGTTGGAGGGGGTGTAAACTGGTGCCGCCATGATGGAAAGGAGCGCAAAGGTTCCTCAAAAAATTAAAAACATAACTACCATATGACCCAGAAATTCTATTTCTGGGCATTTATCCCCCCAAAAAATCAAACACTTATTGAAAATGGTATACACATCCCTCTACAGCATTACTTACAACAGCCAAGACGTGGAAGCAATCTAGGTATCTATCAACAGATGAAGGGCTAAAGATGAGGTGGTACGTCTATACAACGGAACACTACCCAGCCTAACAAAATAATAATAAATCTTACCATCTGTGACAACATGAATGGACCTGGAGGGTACTTATTCTAAGTGAAGTAAGTCAGAGAAACACAAATGCCACATGATGGCATTTATATGTGGAATCTGAAGGTCAAAACAAGCAAGCAAGCAAAAGAAAACAGAGACAGGTTTATATATACAGAGACCAGACTGATGAGGCCATAGCGGGTGGGTGAAAAGGTAAAGGAGATTAAGAGGTACAAATCTCCAGTTATAAAACAAGTTGAGTCACGGAGATGTAAGGTACAGCACGGTCCATAACATTGAAATAACTGTGTGGCAACATAAGGTTACTTTCATTGCCATGGTGACCACTCCGCAAGTTATATATATGATGGAATCACTGTGAGTACAACTGAAACACTATAATATTGTATGTCAACTATACCCTAATACAAAATGTACAAAACAAAAAATAAAGTGTGCAATTCAACCATTTTTAGTGTATTTAACCATGGCTTCTTTTCACTGATGATTATTCTTTCCTCCAAATCAGCAAGCTGGAATTTGTAAATGTCGAACACAACAACTGTTGTAAGGCTCCTGGAACCAGTGGTGGCATCTGTGAAGGAGCTACCTATTCAGAAGTATCTGAAGACTAGTAGTTACAGATGGCAAGACAGGAGCAACTCCAGGGCACTTGACCTAAAAACCATCCTGACTAACTCCAGCTCCAAGACAGACGGACTCAAGCAGCCCACTGCCTACGCTTTCTTCTAGGAGTTTTACGGTTTCAGGTCTTACGTCCAAGTCTTCAATCTCATTGAGTTAATTTTGGTGTCTGGTGTAAGACAGTGGTCCAGTTTCATTCCTTGGCACGTGGCTGTCCAGTTTTCTCTACATCATTTTTTGAACAGACTATTCCTTCCCCACATATAGTCTTGGCTCCTTTGTCATAAGTTGACTATATCTGTGTGGGTTTGTTTCAAAGCTCTCTATTTCATTCTTAGTGGTGAACACCATACTGTTTTGATTACTGGAGTTTTATTTCAGTTTGAAATCAGGGACCATAATGCCTCCAGCTTTGTTCTCTATCTCAAGATTCCTTTGGATATTCAGTCGTCTGTCATTCCATACAAATTTTAAGATTGTTCTATTTCTGTAAAAAATGCCACTGGAATATCGATAGGGATTGCATTCACAGCATAGACATTGTAATTTTAATTCTTCCAATCGATAAGCACAGAATAACTTTCCATTTATTTGTGTTTTCTTTCATTTCTTTCACCAATCTTATTGACTTCAGTTGTGTAAGTTTTCACGCCCTCATTTAAGAGTAGCTTTTTGTGGCATTAAGAAGACTCTAATAAGGTAGATGTTGATTGAAGGTGTAAAATACATGCATCTTTTTGCACCTTGGTGTACTACGTGGTATGTTAAATGTTTACTCATCTCTAATACATGGATTCTAGACTTTGGCCAATAAACAGCTATCATATATTGTAAGGATTAGTTTATAACCATGTTCCTGTTTTGGTACACAGCCAATAGTCTTTCTGATCTACTTTTTGGGGACCAGAATGGCTCTTAAGAGCTGTTTCATCAAACTTGAACTTTGCAAATGACTTACGACAAGACTGAGATCTTAGAGTAAGCCATCGCTTTGGAATAAAAGAGCATTTGTATTTCAATATTTGTTTTGTTTTCTATGTTCAAAGAAGTTACAAAGGCAGCTGGCTAGACACAAATAAGTGGTTGATGGAAAGCAGACAAAATATATTTCTCAGAAAGTAATTTAGTACCTCGCCATAGAGCTAATGTTTCCCTAGGTTTGCCAGGCCCCAGGAAGCTATTAGCGTAATCAGAATAATTATTTTCTCAGAGCTTCACTGTGGCATGGAGCCCTAACATCTCCACTGTTACCGTTTCTGAAAGAACAGTCTTCGAAGTTGCTTTGAATACCCTTCCATTTTCTGCAGCCTAGACATTAAAAACAAAAATACACCACCATGGGGATCTGGTCTCACTCTTGAAATCAAAGGTAATTGTTCACTTTCAATAGTTAAGTCGTATCGGCCCCATCCTATTACTTATTTTTCATTACTCCGGCTAAGTTGTATCGACACTGCTCACGCTGGGCTGTGTGCTGTGCAGTGGGAGCCTCAGTTCGCCCCAGCCCTTTGGCTCGCTTCTCAGACCTCCACGGGCCTTTTTTTAAAGATCGTGTGCACGTGTCACGAGACCCACCTTCCTAACAGATTTCCGCGTCACAGTACAGAGTTGTCGGCTACAGCCTCAGAGTAGTGCAGCATCTCTCTGGAGCTCAGTCACCTCTCATCTCCTTCAGGTCTGTGAATTCAGTGTCATCTCAGTGTCATCTTCCGGTGGGACACCTCTGCGGCCACTGTATCTACAACTCTAGGCCCCACCCACCTCCTCCAAACTGCCTGACACGGCCTGCCCCCTTCCTCCGCTCGGAACTTATCTCCGTAGGCAATGATACATGTACTGCCTCTTTACCTGGTTTATTAGTGCCCTCCCTACTGTACTGTGTAGAGAACAAAGAAAGAGTTAATATTAAGACACAGAAAGCTGCATGTAACAAGCAGTAGGAGTTAGTGTTAAGAAAAAAAAAATTAAAAAGCCATAACCGCTAACAATGCTGGGCTTATATTCCAAGAAGATAAGAAGAGCAGGGTGAACAGAACTGACCTGGCAGATAGCCAACTGGACAGTTACCTCAGCCTTC
>PVKM010052602.1:0-10228 GCA_004027735.1 Carollia perspicillata
AAGAAATATGTCCCAAATGAAAGAATAGACTAAAACTCCAAGAATAGAACTAAGCAATGAAGAGATAGCCAACCTATAAGATGCAGAGTGCAAAATACCGGTAATCAGGATGCTCACAGAAATGGTTGAGCATGGACACAAAATAAAGGAAAAAGTGAAGGCTATGCAAAGTAAAATAAAGAAAAATATACAGGGAACCAACAGTGAAGGGAAAGAAACCAGGACTCAAATCAACAATTTGGATAAGGAAGAAATAAATATTCAACAGAACAGAATGAAGAAACAAGAATTCAAAAAAAAAAAAAGAGAGAGAGAGAGAGAGAGATTTAGGGACCTCCAGGACAACTTTAAACATTCCAACATCTGAATCATAGGGGTGCCAGAAGGAGAAGAGGAAGACCAAGAAATTGAAAACTTATTTGAAAAAATAATGAAGGAGAACTTCCCTAATCTGGCAAAGGAAATAGACTTCCATGAAGTCCAGGAAGCTCAGAGAATCCCAAAGTAGTTGGACCCAAGGAAGCACAAACTAAAGCACATCGTATTTACATTACCCACAATTAAAGGTAAGGAGAGAATCCTAAAAGCACCAAGAGAAAAGGAGAGAGTTACCTACACTGGAGGTCCAATAAGACTATTAGCTGATTTCTCAAAACAAACCTTGCAAGCAAGAAGGGGCTGGAAAGAAGTATTCAAAGTCATAAAAGGCAATGACCTACATCCAAGATTACTCTATCCAGCAAAGCTACCATTTAGAATGGAAGGGCAGATAAAGTGCTTCCCAGATAAGGTCAAGTTCAAGGCATTCATCTTCACCAAGCCCTTATTATATGACATGTTAAAAGGACTAATCTAAGAAAAAGAAGATAAAAAATATGAACAGTAAAATGTTCTCACAACTATCAACAGTAAAATGTTCTCACAACTATCATGTTCTCACAACTATCAACAACTGAACCCCCCCCCCAAAAAAAAAAATCTAGGCAAATGACTAGAACGGGAACAGAATCACAGAAATGGAGATCACATGGAGGGTTATCAGTGGGGAAGGGATGGGAGGAGAATGGGGAAAAAGGTACAGGGAATAAGAAGCATAATTCAAAGGTACAAAATAGACAGGGGAGGTTAAGAATAGTATAGGAAATAGAGAAGACAAGAATTTATATGTATGACCAATGAGCATGAACTAAGGCAGGGGCTAGTGGGAGGGGCTGCAGGGAGGAGGGGAATAAAGGAGAGGAAAAAATGAGACAACTGTAATAGCATAATTAATAAAATATACTTTAAAAATTACTTTAGTTAGTAATGTTGAAGAACAATTCTACTTTGTGACTTCAAATCTTTGGTCATTTATTAGCTGTCTTAATCAGACAGAATGCAAAAGTTTGGAGACCACGTATCGTTTTTTAATTGTAAGAATGTAATGGACAAAGTCACTACAGGGGCTATCCAGTTAGGCTAATGTACTTTTGAAATTTTAAAGTTAAATGTGCTGTTTTTACTTATCATAAATTCTACAATGCTTTATTTAATCTCCCAAGAATGAAACCATCTACTCTAAAGCTAATGATAACTATAAAAATTGTGTAAAATGCTTGTTTTATCAAGTGTATTTGTTCAGTTAAACCACCATAAAATCTATCTTTACTGGGTAATGAAATTGGTCTCTTAAGTTGTAAGTGAAATCACCAGCTTTGTGTTGATTAATGCACTACTGTGCTTATGTTTAACAACTTTGTGGTAACTCTAGTCTCAGAGTCTGATTTAAATCTGCAGTTTGAATAAAGATTGCTTTAGCAATTCAGATTGTTTATCTGATTATAAAAAAATAATTAGAAACTAAAAGGAGAAGAAAAAGTCCTTGATTAAACCTAATCAGGTGGTCAAGGCAAGATAACTGATTTGTTAACACATTTATACCTGTAATGGAAAACACTGGCTAGTGGGTCTTCAAAATCAATGCTAGTCCAGGTGGCCCCCTCTGCTCACTTTTCAGAAACATTCTGCTGAATCCCACCACTAAAATTAATCACTGCTTCATAAAATCAACTACTTCATGGTTCTGTATTAGCATTCTTTAAAAAATCTATTGAGATCAATCTTGATGTACTACAATATTTTAAAAACTCATGTTCTCAACAGCATTTCTTAATAATTTTAATGTCTTATTTTTCTCAAAGGATATGAAAGAATCCAAATACATGTTTCACAACTAGTGTGTGTGTGTGTATTCCTTCATCTCTTAGTTACATATTCTTTTAAATTTCTATCACGTCCGTTTCTCTAATTTTCTCCATTCTCTTATCTTTTCTCTTTTAATTATGCATATGATTTAGCCTTTCTTTTCTCTAGAAACTGGTGTTTTGGCAGACAAAGACAACATTTTCCTTGGCAAGAAAGAAAAAGGGGAAGTCAATGAATACCTTGTGCTAGTATTTGTATCTTATTACCTTTATAGTCAATATAAATGCATATTGAGAAGCTGCTGTATGTCAGGTCCTGTACCAAAGCAGATATTGGAGATATAATAGTGAACAATGGAAATATAATGAATATCACGTTTGCTTTCCGAGAGCTCATAATGTCATGGAGAATCTAGAGAAACAATCAGTTTCAAAATATTATGATAACTATTTTTATAAATATTTATGAGGGAGGTGCAAGGAGCAGTGGAAAGGATATTGAAGAGTCTTGTAGGATAAAGTCCTCATGAACATGTAATGTTTAAGGAACTATAAGTTATTAATTTGGCTGGAATATAACATTTAATAAGTGTGATTTCAGAGTGGAGAGGTAATTCAGAAATATCTAACAAACTGTCTCAGGAGACATTAAAGAACCTCTTCATTAAATTTTATTTTCATTTAATATATGTCCTTCCCATTATTCTCACTTTAGCAGAGACTTTATTTTATTCACACTTATATATGGCAAAGTGCCACACTTAGCACCTGACATAGAATAGGTTTCCATCAAATCTTTCTATGGTTTTCATTATATAAATTACTTCTCTTTAGGATAATTTATACCCTCCACTAACTTTCCTGCCTACTAACTTAGAACCTTCCTTTGTGACATAGTTGTTTCAGAGTTTCTGATTCATCAAATAACACGTAAATAATAATACTGGAGATTTACTTGAGTAACAGCTTATACCATCTGCACAAAGAACTTCAAACTGAAAGAGACGAATTAACTTGTCCAAGAGTATCAATTAGAAGTGTAAATTGCCTACATATGACATGACTTTTGTTTCATGCTTCCCTCACTATCTGCCTCCTATCTCAGAGAATGAGACAGAAAACTGAAAGACTGATACTTGAGACTGATACTTGAGATGATTATATTAAATGAGAAAATGTTTTTCTTATGACCATTTCTCTAAATCCCTAAGGAGTTGCACCTTACATGGTAGTAGTTTTATAGGTAATGGTTACTAAGTGTTTAACAGTAGATGCTGTAAGTGTTTTCATGGATTCAACTGAGTCAAAATCAGAAATGAAATTATCGGGAGCCAAAAAATATACTGTCTTAAAAGAGGAGAGATGATCAGGTATACGTTAAAACTTAGAAGTTAAATCAAGACTATTCCTATATATCTGAATTCTAGATTTTAGCCACTTAGAATAACTGATTTCTAGGCCAAGAACAAGTTCTACTCCATTTCTTTAGGCTAAAACCATGATTGAATAAGCATTGAACCATAACTGAACCATAATTGTTCAAAAATAAGAATAAGTTTTAAGCAATCATGGAAATTTGAGGGGAAAAGAAAAGGCAAAATCAACTAGAAAGCACACAGTATTATTTGTAACAGAGTAATTATTTGTTACATGAAATGAGCACAGTTGTCAGTTGTGTTCAGTGTGCCCCCGTATCCATTCTCACAGCTATCCTCCTGTGCTAAGATTTTCGAGGGGCACATGCACACCTAGTTAAGAGACATCATTGCTTAGCCTCTCTTGCAGACACATGTAGCCATCTGACTGAATTTCGGTCCTTGGTATTTAAACTGAAGTGATATATACAATTTTGGGAATATATACTTACAAAGAAAATTTTATTTATTTTTCCCAACTTGTCTTTTTGGGGGGTGACAGTGGTTAATAAAATTATATAGGTTTCATATGTACAATTCTATAGAAAGACATTTTAAAATGTATTTTTAGAGACAGGGGAAAGGAGGGAGAAATAAAGGGAGAGAAACATGATATGATAGAGAAAATATCAATCTGTTGCCCCAACCAGGGACAGGCCTGCAACCCAGGCATGGGCCATGACTGGGAATTGAACCGAAGACCTTTGGCTTTGTGGATGATGCCCAGTGAGCTGAACCACACTGGTCACGGCCAGAAAACACTTTTTGAAAAACATACTAAAAACAACATGGACAAAAACCTCAGAAAATAATTTCTCATAAATAAATATACAAATGAAGCACAGTTCACTTTATTAGAGTTTGACAACATAAAATTTGAAGTGAAAAGCATGAAGTTGAAAGAAAACTATTTTGTCTTTGTAAAGTTTATAATCCAATACAGAAAGATAGGAGATAAAAAATGTTATGTGGTGAGTAATAAAACACTTGAATGTACAGAGGAAAGGTCTTAATAATTTATGGAGAAGTTGGTAGAAGCAGAGTAAAGATGGGAGAAAATAATCTACCGCTCAGTTCATAATAGCTCACATGACCACAAACATAAATTCAGATAGAGAGTACTCAAATGTTATGATTAATAAACATGTTGAAATATATGTTATAGTTTATATACTTTTTATCATCACCACTGAAATAATTAAAATATTTTAAATATAATGGTCCTATAAATTTCATGAAGCAGAAATTAAATAAGCCATATCTCTGACTCTCCCCCCAAAATACTGAAAATATACTTTTAAAAGCTATCAAAACAGGCACAAGAAAAACATATTTTGAAAAGATAGTTAAACACCAGGAAGACAATCCAATTAAAAAGTGGACAAAGGTCCTAGGGAGACACTTTTCCAAAGAGGACATATAGATGGCCAATAGGCATGTGAAGAAAATGTTCAACTTCACTAATCACAATGATGAGCTATTATCTCATACCTACTAAATTGGCTATCATCAATAAACCAACAAAAAAGTGCTGGGGAGGATGCAGAGTAAAGGAAACCCTAGTGTACTGTTGATGAGAATGCTGACTGGTGCAGCCACTGTGAAAGCAGTCTGGAGTTTCCTTAAAAAATTGATAATGAAACTGCCTTTTGACCCCATGATCCCATTTTTGGGACTATGTCCTAAAAATCATAAAAAATCAATTCAAAAGAATATATTCACCCCTATGTCCATAGCAGCATTACTTACAATAGCCAAGATCTAGAAACACCCCAAGTGTCCATCAGTGGATAAAAATACTGTGGTATATTTACATGATGGAATACTATGCAGCAGAGAAAAAGAAGGAACTCTTAGACCTTTTGTAACAGCATGGGTGGACCTAAATATTATTACACTAAGTGAAATAAGCCAATCAGTGAAAGACAAATACCATATTATCTAATTTATATGTGAAATCTAATGAACAAAATAAACTAATAAATGAAACAGAACAAAAGCATAAATACATGGAACAGAGTGACAGATGTCAGAAGGGTGTAGGAAGGTATACTCGATAAAAGAATGTGAAGGGATCAGCCAAAGAACATATATGCATAACTCATAGACATAGACAACAGTGTGGTGATGGCCTGAGGGAAGGCAGGTAAGGGCTGCATGGCAGTGGGCAAAGGAGGAAAAAATGGGGACGACTGTATTAGTGTAAACAATAAAAATAAAGTTAAAAATAGTTCAAAGTAATTCTTTACATAAACAGAACATTGAAAGTAAGTTTTGATTATAGATATAAAAAGAAAAATAATATAGCAAAATCTGAAATATTAGGGAAATTCATACCTAAAAGTTCTTTGAGTTTTGACACAGAAAGACAAGCAATAAAATAAATAACTCAAAAATTGTAAGAACAATTAAAAGGAAGTTCATGAAAATCTACGGGACAAAATTAATGAAGGCAAAAGAATTATTCCTTCGGGATTTTAATCTGATTCTACTCATTTAAAGTCTCCATTACCCTTATAACTATAAAATTAAAATGATCAAAATTGATTTTCAAAATAAAATATTCAAGTGTCATTTATACTTAGAAAATTTTAAGAATTATTGTACAGTATAATAGACACAGAACCAGAAAGACTGAAGAACTGACTAGCTTATGATCAGTGGAAAGGGAAAGAGAAGTTGGTCTGGGAGGTGAGTGATTATGCACTTAGTAGAATCCCACTGAATGTCTGGACAGTAACAAAACAACAAATGACACTGTGAAGAGTAATGACTGCAAGGATTTGACATAATAAAATGTTTCCCAAAGTTACCTAATTATAAGAAGCATCTTGATATTTATTAAACTTAACCTGGAGATTCCGATAGAGCCCAAGAATATTTATTTGTAACAAACCCTACAAGGAGGCTCATCATAAGGAATCTTATTGGAAACTTTTGCCTCAGAAACCACTGTCTCTATTTAATTTCACACCTAAGAAATCATTTTCACTTTGCAAGTGATATAGTAAAATCTATCATTTTCTGCTATTTCTTTACATGGTCATTTTCAGAGAGTTACTAAATGTTTGGAAACTGTACCTTACCTAGATTCAGAGTTTATAGAATTAAATGACATCATATTTCAAAACACTTAGCAAAGTAACTGCATTGTTTTATGTGCCAAGTCATTGTTAGCTCTTCTTATTTCTGTCTCCTTAAGCAACCATCATGAATTATTATAGTTAATTCTCACAACAATCTTCTGAGACATAAACTATGTTTAATTCCCAGTGTAATGATAAACAATGCAGCAAGAATTCAAACTCAGGTCTATGTGATTGGAGTCCATGTTGCCTAAATATGGAAATACATGAGATTTTACCACAAATGCCCATATTTTAAAATGCCACATCATAAAATGTAAAATCATAATCCAAAAGCTGTATATGTACATATCTATATCTATATATGTATATAATATATGCATATATGAGTCAATACCATTTATATATATGAAGCACTTAAAATGAATAAGAAAAAACTGAAAATATCATTTCTGTGAGGATGAAGACAGTCTCAAAAATAAAATAAAAACAAAAATTGATCTAGCAATCAGGTAAATGTTACTTGTCATTAGCAAAGTTATGAAAATGCTTATTCTCAAATGTAGGAATTAGGCATAATTACAGATGGTTAGTGACCTTTAAATTAGTGCAACTTTTCTATAAGTTGATTTGGAAAAATATATCAAAAGCCATAAAAATGTGATAACCACTGATTCAGTTTTTCACCACTAAGAAATATAGAATATCTGTAAGAATCTGGGTTTAGCAGTTCTTTATATGAAAGTGAAAACTGAAAAATAATCTAAACCTTTAAGTATTGAGTGGATGAGATATTTTATATTATGCTCATCTTGTGAAATAGGCAGCTTTTACAAGCCATGATTTGGGGCATTTAAAAAAAATATTGAAAATGCTTACATTGAGACTATACTTCTAGGAGAATGACAGACCAGATACACTAGGGCTTTGAGACCAGAGAAGTCTTTTCACTTGTATCCTACAAAAATGTTTTTGTGTTGTTGCTGGACTCCCAGGTGACAAGAAAAAAAAATGTCATCAACTGTAAAGAGAATGATGATTTTCAGAAGAGGAGATAGGATCTGTTTTGTATGGGTGGAAGGGTTGACCTTGGCCACAAAGCAAAGTTTATTCACAGTAATAAGAGGGAAGGCAAAGGATATGGGCACCAATGCTCATAGCTGTTGATGTAGAGCCAGGTCCTTTGTGGGATATCTTCTGTGTGCTTCTGTTCTCCCATTGAAATTGGAAGTAATGTCCTCAAGAAAGAGTATCAGAGAGGTGGTAAGGAATGTATGAGGAGAGAAGAAAAGATGTGAACTTACTGAGAAAGAATGAGGAAAAATGGGAAAGAACTAGAGAAATATACCATAATAGTTAGGCTGCACTTCAAACACTATCAAGTTATTATTATGACTTCAAAGTTAGACCATTGTACAAGGTTATTTGTTTTGACCCAATCAGAGGAATAGTTTTTCAATGGCAGAAAATTCAATTTAACCAAGTTTAATGTTTTCTTACACAATTATAAAATGAAGGAAGGGGATTGAGATTGTATGCCACAGAGTGATTAGAATAATTAGTCAAGGGTTGTAAGCAGATAAGGAAGGAATCCAGAAATTTACAAATATGAGATAAATGAGTCTCAGCACATCACCTTTATACCTATAAGACTGTGCTCAATTTATAGATAATACACATAATTTAGGTGTCCTGAATATAGCAGTGTCCTGAAATAGAAACCAAAAGTAATGATTTTGATTCCTTTCTTAAATAAGGCGAGGGTTCATAAGGGTTCATTTTTTAATACTTCTAAATATCAAAATGCTATGGGTATACCATTTATTTATCAAGATTTACATAATTTAAAATCTTAAAAACAATCTTGTGTTCTAACATAAGATTATTATGAAACTCATTATTACACAAAATAACACCTCTCCAATACCTTCTTGAACCAGGTAAAACATCATGCCATTTACCTCTACACAGAACATTTACTTCTACACAAAACATTTCAGCATCCGCTATTATCACATTTGCTAATTTGTTAACAAGTATATTGCTGCCTTCCCTTACTATGGTGGGAGTTCCTTGGGTCAAGGGAATCTGTCTCATTCACTGGCACATTTCCATCGTTAGTTCCCAACTTGTAAGTGATCACATTTTTCGATAGATTCATATTGTTAAAATCTATTTGCTTAGAAGTAGATAGATTTTAAAAGAGAGACAGATAATAACAGGTTTGTAATTGGGTATGGACTTCTACATGATTTTCATAAACTTTGCATTCTTGTATTATTAAACTTCATTCTTGGAATGAGGTGGGATTTTTTTTTCTTCAAGGTAGTTATTTTTAACTATAGCTACACAAAAGGATTGAAAGGTGTATAAGAAAAACCTTTTAAAAATAAAATTTTGGTGTATATAGACATGCTGAATGGTTTGGGGCACTTGAGCATGTTTATAGTTTGCTCACCTAAGGTTTGAGTTTTTTGTATGGTTAGAGTTTTTTAACCTGCGGTTTGAGTGTTTAACAGGTTAGCCCTACCGAGTATTCACTGAATATATTACATGCTTCATTCTTAAAACATGGTTCCAAAACAAGTTGATAGTAAACAGTTGAACCAGGAGGCAAAAATACCTGATTTATGTCCAAAAGACAGTACTGCAGTTAGCTCTATAACAATTTTGGATCAAAACTGTGCTACTGTAGATATGTATATGAGGCTAAAAGTGACTCAATCAGAGGGAATTATCTCTTTTCACTTTAGTGAATTAGAAGGAACAAAATTGTGTGTCTCCAGGGTTTATGGCCCAAAGGAGCTGGATTAGTAAGGTCACAGCATGACTTTTTGTGGCAGAGGTTAGATTCCAGGGAAGCCATGGTATTTCCAGCTGAGACAGGGTGGGGCCAGGGCACTGCTATATTTGGTGAAATGGACCTTTATTAGAACTGTAGGGCAGGGATGACAAGAGCTTGGTTAGCAGTGACGGTGGGAATGGTAAAAGATCTCTAGCTCACCTCACAACAAAATGAGATGATTCTCCAGTACAGGTGGGAGAATGGGAAGGCAGTGTCAACACCAACCAGGACAATGAGCATTGCTACTGGCAGGTCAGGAGCAAACTCTCAGGGAGTCTTTGGCAAAAATGGAGCTGCAATTGATAACTAACGGGTAAAGTCTCTTTACTTCCCAGGATCTCTGTTTTCTCATCTGTGAAATGAAAAAAATAATAAGTACTTCGTTAGTTTGTCATAATTAAAAATTATATGTAAAGCAACTACAAAACTGCAGAACAATGGCAGGCACTAAGTGAAATAGTAGTTGCAATGATTATTAATATCTTTACTATTAAAGATATAAATATAATACATATTTAGAAGTAGATATAGTGAATGGATATGGTGAATGCATGCATAAATACATACAAAAAACAGTGTCTTAAAATAATATTACACTCTTGAATTAGAGGGTCAGCTGGTGAGTCTTTAGTTCTTAGTTGGGCTTATTTATGCCTCAGTGCTTACTTGGGAAGTCATGGTGGTTGTGTTTATTGAGCA
>PVKM010052603.1:0-10156 GCA_004027735.1 Carollia perspicillata
CTTCCTCCCTTATTCCTTTCTTTCTCTTGAGTGGCAACTGTGGAGACCATATGCTGAAGGTGGAATCATCACAATATGGAATTCTTTGGAACCTGTTTAATTTCTTAAAGAGAAGCCACACAAAAGACAGCTCCCCTGTTATAAAGAACTCTATATTGCTAAATGAAATAAGCCAGTCTGAGAAAGACAAGTATCATGATTTCACTCATGTGGAATCTAATGAACAAAATAAAGTAACAATCAAAATAGAGACAGACCCATAGATAAAGAACAGATTGACATCTGTCAGACAGGAGAGGGGTTGTGGGACTGAGTGAAAAAGGTAAATGGGATTAAGCAAAAAAAAAAATCTCTCATAGACACGGAAAACAGCATGATGATTCCCAGAGGGAAATGGGGTGGGGAGAGGTAGAGGAGGGTATAGAGGGGATAAGTAGTAATGGAAGGAGACTTGATTTGAAGTGGTGAACACACACACATAAATGATGTATTATTGAATTGTACACCTGAAACCAATATAATTCTATTAACACTTGTCACCTCAGTAAATTCAATAGAAAGTAAAAAAAAAAATTAACTATATTAACTGTCATATAAAATTTTTTTTTTATCTTAAACTACTTAAAATGAAAGAGAGTATTTAGCTTGTTGTTTCATGAAGGTTTGGGGTTTATCAGAAAGTAATAATCGGCATAAGCAATAAAGTAATTATCATCACAGACAATGAAATTCAGGTTGGATAAGAACAAGTGATATTTTAGGATAGTTAGACAATGACAGTATCAATATATTTACAACAATGATGAGTAAAAGGATTGTGAGGGTATCTGAATAAGTGAGAAAAATATGGAATGCTGCTTTAAAGTGTATGTGGGACATCAAGGGATGATGAGATATTCATTTTCTTGTGATTGCAAAATCAAGTTTGTGAATGAACATAGAAGTGGATAATTGAAGAGATATGGAAAAATAAAATTGCCAACTATGAGAAGATCAACAAACAGAGACACAAAAGGTTATGGAAACCATTTGTCAGACATTCAATTCATCCATTCCAGTATTTTAATTATTCCAGTTTTATTAATAAAGCCAGAATAGCTGAAAACTTGTATTGGAACTCTCTGGACCATTTTCTCCTAACATTTTACAGGATTACGTCTGTTGGGGCAAAGATAGGGTTTTATTTAATAAAACCATGAGCCCTGGTGTCAGACTGCCCAGATTCTGACCCTGCATTAGTCCCTTACTAGTTGAGTGGCACTTGGCAATTGTCTTACTCCTGAAAACACTTTTCCCCCTGATATAAAAGGAATTTGGAAGAATAATTAAAGACAATTATTTTTGAATGTTTTAGTTATTAAATTATTATAATTATCGTGTCTATGACTTCCAACTGTGCTTGACGACCTGACATTAAATTCACCACTAGATTTGCCGTAGAGACATTGGAGAAGACTATACTCACTATAACATTTATTGTTACTCACGTAACTCCTTACTACACAGAAACACACACAAGCCAAAAAGAAAAACAGGACCTTCCAAACTGAAATGCCAAGAGAAATTTTCTTCCACTGAGAAACCATTGAATTTCTCAAAATCCCCACAAATTATGTTAATGGATATTCAGTCCCTTTTAATGTTGGTGAAAAGTTAAATAGAGTCAAATTGTGGCTTAACTTTAGTATAAGAAAGAATTCTGAGAATACCTTCTATGCACTCTGTTTTATCTATTAATCATAATCTTTTATTTTAATTTATATCTAACATTTATTCATTTTTATCGTATACACTTTGCAAATCACCTCAATTACATTATGTGTGTGTGTGTGAATGAATAGCCTCAATATTAGCGATTCTGAAGGAACAAACTGTTAAAGAAAAATGGAGGTCCAGAAAAAGAAGATTTCTACTGCTATAAAAAGTTTTTTTGGGAGCTTTAATAATAAAGAGTTTTCCACTTTGGGACTAGAATGAAGCACTTGCCCTTTTGGGTGATGCAACCTGAGCCTGTGTTCTAATGTATTTCTTTCTACATGTCTCATTTTAATTGAAATGGCTAATTGTACTCAGCCATAAGAAAAGATGAAATACTGCTACTTGAGACAACATGGATAGATATTGAGAATATCATGCTAAGTAAAATGAGTAAGAAAGAAAAAGTTAAGAACCATGTGATTTCACTCACATGGGGTATAAAATTGAAAGCAAGAATTAGCAAACAAGAGAAGCAGAAACTCAAAGACACAGACAACAGTACGCTGGCTACCAGAGGAAAGGCAACTTTTACACTTAAAACCTATATAATCTTATTAACCAATGTCATCCTAATAAATTCCATTAAAAATAAAATAAATAGAAGTTTAGCTGTGCATTATCTATTGATCTTATTTCTTAATTTGGCCCAATCTGTTTTAATTATTATTTCTTTATGCTGTGATTTCTAGAGTCTAATGAGGATTCTAGAGCTCTTTTCTCAATTTCATTTTTATTGATATTTTAATGGTAAAGTGAAATAAAAAAGATGAAGTATTATTTCCTATGCTAACATTGAATGAAGCAAGTAAGATTTTAATACCATCCTATTTTCGTCCCTGGAAGTAGAGCTTGGTACACTCTTGGTACACCTAGTGGCTGAGACACTATGTTAAGTAGAATAACTGTGAACATCTTTGAGAAATTGCCCAAAGTTTCAATATTTCTTATTTTTCACACAAGCAAATGATTTCATCTTTGACCTGCAGTTTGATTTTCTAAGCATAGGGTGTTCTGTATGTTAATACAGGTGTACTTAAGTCCATTGAATTTCATTTAATCTTCTACTTGTATTGATACTTGGAAACCTGAGGATACATCTTTGAATTTTAACCCTACATACATTTCAAGAAAGGCAAAAACACAAGAATCAAATGAAAGTGCAGTTGCTATCTGTCCTGACAGCAGCTCTTTGAAGTCGAGCCCATGATAAACCAAATAGGGTCTCATAAACCGTTCCCTTCTAGACAGATTTATAGTTAATTTTAGGAGAGATTTGTGATATACCTACCTGTGGAAAATAATAAGTTCTTAATAGACAGAAGAAATGAAAACAAAACAGTCCAGGCTCAAGGAGTAACTTTTGAGTATATAGTATCGCCCAAGTTCAGAGGGGGAAAAAATGTTTTCCTTGCAATGTATACTTGATGAAGTAACTTTTTACAAATTTCTAATTAATAGAAAGCTATGAATACTGAACACTTGGCACTGAGGTAACTTTAAGAAATAAGAGTCCTGGGCTTATGAAGTCTATCTCAAGTTAAAATTCTTTTTTTTAAGGTTTTATTTATTTATTTTTAGACAGAGGGGTAGGAAGGAGAAAGTGAGAGAGAGAAACATTAATGTGTGGTTGTCTCTCACACCACAGGCATGTGCCCTGATTGGGAATTGAACTGGAGACCCTTTGGTTTGCAGGCTGGTCCTTAATCCATTGAGCCACATCAGCCAGGGTTCATGTTTAAATTCTTAACTCATTGTGTGATTTTTGAGTTTTCTAAAATTTGTCCGTATTTTATATGATGTAGTCTGATTTTCCACTATACTTATACACATCTTCTGTTTCATTCCTTTAATTTATTTATATCCTTTTTATAATTCCTTTAATTATTCCTATAATTCCTATAATTCCTTTAATTATTCCTATAATTCCTTTAATTTATTTATATCCTTTTTAAATAAAAAATATGTTGACAAAGCAAAATGAAATAAATGATGAGGTATTCCATTATCATAGATCAGAAGACTCAATATTGTCAAGATGTCAATTTTTTCCAACTTGATCTATAGATTCATAATAATTCAAGTCAACATCCCAGCAAGTACTTTTTTAGATATTGGCAAACTGGTTTTCAAGTTTATATGGAGAGGTAGAAGACTGAGATGGGCAACTCAGTGGTGAAAGAGAATGAAGTTGGAGGACTGACAATATTCAACTTCAAGATATAATATCTGGTACAGTAATTAAGGTGGTCTGGGATTAACAAAAGACCCACACAAATAGATCCCTGAAATAGAACAGAGTTCATAAATAGACTGCATAATAAAAAAATAAATACAGTCAACTGGCCTTTGACAAAGAAGGAAAAGCAATACAACAGAGAAAAAAAATCTTTTCAACAAAAAGTGAAATAATTGTCCATTCACATGCAAAAAAAAAAAAAAAACTCACAACACCTTTCTGGGCACGGATTTTATGTCTTTCACAAAAATTAACTCAAAATGATTCACAAACCCAAATGTAAAATGCAAAATTATAAAACTTTTAGATGATAACAGAATGGAAAGCCTAGATGACCTTGAGTGAGTTTGGTGATGGTACAATACCAAAGGCAAGGTACAGGAAAGTAGAATTGATAAGCTGAACTTCATTAAAATTTTTAAAAAATGTTTGCTTTGTAGAAGACATTTTCAAGAGAATGAAAAGATTCTATTAGACTCTATTAGTGACTGGGAGAAATATTTACAAAAGACATAGCTCATGAAAGACTATTAACCAAATATACAAAGAACTCTTAAAATTCCAAAAAAAATATCAACTTGATTAAAAATTAGGCATGGCACTTTAACAGCCATCTCACCTAGGAAACTGTATATGTTGGGACTCGGGAGAAGGGCTTAACTCACTTGGATTCCATTCATTTGAGTTGGAGAAAAGAAGATTGTATGTTTCTAGGAATTTATCCATTTAGTCGAGGTTGTCCAGTTTGTTGAAATAGAGTTTTTCATATTTCTCACAATCCTTTGTATTTCTTTGGTGTCCATTATTATTTCTCCTCTTTTATTTCTGATTTTATGTAGTCATGGCCTCTTTTTTTTTTTTTTCCTCAATGAGACTGGTTAAAGGCTTGTTAATCTTGTTTATCTTTTCAAAGAATCAGCTCTTGGAGTCACTGATTTTTTTATATCATTTTATTAGGCTCTATTTTTTATTTCTGCTCTGACCTTTATTATTTCTTTTTCCTTCTACTCACTTTGGGCTTTGTTTGTTATTCTTTTTAAAGGTCCTTTAAGTGTAAACTTAGGTTGTTTATTTGAGCTTTTTCTTTTTCCTTCTTTTTTTTGAGATATGCCTGTAATGCTATGAATTTTCCTTTTATTGCTTTCTCTGTGTCCCACAAATTTTGGATTGTTGTTTCCTCATTTTCATTTTTTTCAAGGTATCTTTTGATTTCTTCCTGGATCTCATTGTTTAATAAAATGTTATTAAGCTTCCATGTTTGGTGTGTTTTTCAGTGTTTTTCTTGTGATTGATTTCTAGTTTCATAGCACTGAGGTCAGAGAAGATGCTGGATAAAATTTCAATCTTAAATTTATTGAGACTTGTTTTGTGTCCTAACATGTGATCTATCCTAGAAAATGTTCCATGTGCTCTTGAAAAGTATGTAAATTCTGTTGCTTTTGGGTGAAATAAATTATCTAAAGACATCAATTAAATCCATTTGATCTAGTATGTCATTTAAGTCTGCTGTCTCCTTGTTTATTTTATGTTAGGAAGATCTAGCTATTGAAATCAGTAGGTTATTAAAATCTCATACCATAAATATATTTCTATCAATCTCTTCCTTTATGTCCATCAAGATTTGCTTTACATATTTAGGTGCTCTTAGGATGCTTGGGTGTGTAAATGTTTACTATGGTTATATCCTCTTATTGGATTATTCTTTAGTCATTATATAGTGTCCTTCTGCATCTCTTACTATAGCTTTGGTTTTAAAGTCTATTTTGTCAGATATAAGTATTGCTACCCCAGCTTTTTCCTCCTTTCCATTTGCATGAAATATTATTTTCCATTCCTTTACTTTTAATCTGTGTGTCTCTTTTGAGCTGGTGTGGGTCTCTTGGAGGTAGCATATATATGGTCTTGCTTTCTTATCTATTTGGCTACCCTCTGTCTTTTGGTTGGAACATTTAAGCCATTTACATTTAGGGTGATTATTGATAGATACATATGTAGTGCCATTTTATTGTTAGACTATTTTCTTCTTTTCTCTCTCTTTTTCTTCTTCTTAAAGCAAGCCCTTTAACATTTATTGCAGTACTTGTTTGGTGTTAACAGACTCCTTTTGCTTTTTCTTGTCTGGGAAGCTTCTTATTTATCCTTTGATTTTAAATGACAGCCTTGCTAGGTAAACTAGCCTTGGTGGTAGGTCCTTGCTTTTCATTACCTTGAGTATTTCATGCCAGTCCCTTCTGGCCTGAAATGCTTCTGTTGAGAAATCAAGTGAAAGTCTAATTGGTGCTCCCTTGTATGTAATTACCTGTGTTTCTCTTGAAGCATTTAGTATTCTCTGCTTGACTTTAAGCCTTGCCATTTTAATTACGATGTGTCTCCATGCCAGCTGCTTTGGACTCTCTGATCTTCCTGGACTTGTGTTTCTTTTTCCTTCACCAGATTAGGGAAATTTTTGGACATTATTTCTTTAAGTAGGTTCTTGATCCCTTGCTTACTCTCTTTTTCTTCTGGTATTCCAGAAGGAAATATCCAGCATCCAACACGTGGACATTGTTATGCTTTATTATTGTCCAAAGTATTTTTCAAGCTCCCCTCATTTTTTAAAATTCTTTTTTTCATTTTGCAGCTCTGCCTGTGTTTTTTTTTTCTACTTTGTCTTCCAATTCACTGATTCAGTCATGTGCTTCATCTAACTAGTGTTTATCCTGCCCAATGTATTATTTATTTCAGATATTGCATTCTGTATTTCTGACTAGTCCTTTTTAATGAATAATAAAGAATCTGAATAGACAGATTACACCTAGTGAAATTGAAGCAATAATCAAAAACCTCCCAACAAAACAAAAAAAGCCCTAGTCTGGATGTATTCACAGGTAAATTTTACTAAACTTTCCAAGAAAAACTAACACCTCTCCTTCTCAAACTATTTCAAAAATTTAAGAGGAGAGAAGGCTTCCAAACTCATTTACAAAGCCAGAAGTATCATAATTCCAGAACCAGATAATAACACTACAAAGATAAAAATTATAGGCCAATATCCATAATTAACTTAGATGCTAAAACCCTCCACACAATATTAGCTAACCAGATACAGAAATGCATCAAAAAATCATACAGCATGACGAATGTAAACTTGATACAACATGTGAAAATCAATGAATGTGATTCAACACATAAACAAATGAAGGAGAAAGCACATAGTCATATCAAACCACATATCAAATGATGCAGAAAATGCATTTGATAAAATCAAGCATGCATTTATGATTAAAACTCTCAACAAAGTGGGATTAGAGGAAACATACTTATAATAAAGGCTATATATGAGAAACCCAATGCTGGCATCACACTCAATGGACAAAAACTGCATGTGTTCCCCTTAAATTTGGGAATAAGAAAGGGTTATCCACTTTCACTTCTATTATTCAACATAGTACTGGAAGTCTGAGCCATAGCAATCAGACAAAAAGAAGCAATAAAACACCCAGATTGGAATGATAGAAATAGAATCATCATTACTTGCAGATAACATGATATGATACATACAGAACCCTAAAGATTCCACCAAGAAACTACTAGTACTGATAAATAAATTCAGCAAAGTAGTAGGATACAAAATGAATACCCCCAAATCAGTTGTGTTTTTACATGGCAATAACAAGCTAACAGAAAGGGAATTAAGAAAATAATCCCATTCACAACTGCTTCAAAAAGAATAAAATACCTTGGAATAAACCTAACCAAGGATAAAAGAACTGTACTTGGAAAATTATAAAACACTGGAGAAAGAAATTGAAGAAAATACAAATAAGTTGAAGCACAAACTATATTCATGGATAGGAAGAATTAACATAATTAAACTGGCAATACTACTCAAAGAAATCTATAGATTCAAATCAATTCCTATCAAGATTCCAATGAAATATTTTGCCACACTAGAACAAATATTTCAAAAATGGATATGGAACCACAAATGGCCCAACAATAATTCTGAGAAAGAAGAGCAAAACTGGAGGAATCACACTACCTAATATTAAACTGTAGTATAAGGCTATTGTAATCAAAACACCGTGGTACTTTGTATAAAAACAGATACATAGATTAGTGGAACAGAATAGAGAGCTGAGAAATAAAACCACATGTTTATTAATACTCGACAGAGGAAACAAGCACATATAATGGCTAAAGACAGTTTATTCAATGAATGGTGCTGGGAAAATTGGACAGATACATGCAGAAAAATGAAATTGGGCCACCTTCTTACACCATACACAATAATAAATTTGAAATGGATTAAAAACTTAAATGTTGGACCCACAACCATAAAAATCACAGAAGAAAACATAGGCAACAAAATCTTGGACATTGCTTGAGGTGCTATTTTATTAGATATATCTCCCCAGGCAAGGAAAACTAAAGAAAAATGTAAACAAATAGGACTATGTGAAACTATAAAAAATATTGCACAGCAGAGAAAAACAACAAAATAAAGAGACAACCCGCAGAATGGAGGAACATATTTGCTGGTACATCTGAGAAGGGTAATGTCCAAAATTTATAAGTAAATTATAAAACTCAACACCAAAAAACAAACAACTCAATTAAAAATGACCAAAGAACCTACATAGACACTTCTCCAAAGTTGATTACACATGGCCAATAGACATATGGAAACAATGTTAACATAATTAATTATCAAAGAAATGTATATTAAAACAACAACGAGATGTCATCTCACACTGTTGGAATGGCTATCATCAACAAATGAACGACCGATAAGTGCTGGTGAGGATGAAGAGAAAGAGGAATCCTTTTGCATTGTTTGTGGGAATGCAGATTGGTGTAGCCACTGTGAAAAGCAGTATGGAGATACCTCAAAAAATTAAAAATGGATCTGCATTTTGACCTAACAATCTCACTTCAGGGAATATATCTGAAGGCACCCAAAACACTAATTTGAAAAGAACATAAGCCCCTCTTTGTTCATTGCAATGTTATTTACAATTACCAAGATGTGGAAGCAGTTCAAGTGTCCATCAGTAGATGAGTGGATAAAACAACTATGGTAGATTTGCACAATGGAATACTACTCAGCCATATAAGCGAAGAAACCCTTGTGATGGTGTGTATGGATCTGGAGAACATTATGCTAAGTGAAATAAGCCAGTCAGAGAAAGACAGATACCATATGATCTTATTTACATGTGGAATCTAATGAACAAACAAAACAAGCAAAATAGAGACAGACTTGTAGGGGGGTGAGATTAGGGGTGTAGGAATTGTTCCAAAAGGAAAAAGGACTCATGGACTTGGACAATAATGTGGCGATTACTGGGGTAAGGGGGTAGAAGGAAACTAAATGGTAATGAAAAGAAAAACTTAAGAAAAAAATGATGTAAAAAGAAAAGCGAGAGAGAGTTGGAGAAAGGAGAAGCAGCTGCTTGTTAAAGAGCACCCAAACTAAGAGGAAAATTTTGACGTAAGAGCAGAGGGAAGAGCATACTTGTATGAGGGTGTGGTCAATAGCATCAAATGCTAGAATGTGGTCAAGTAAGATGCAGACTGAAGCTTATCTGTGACACTTCTGAGTTGCGTCAGGTGAGTGGTAAGTGCAGAAGCTAGACTGAAGAGGGATGAGGCATGGGACATTAGAGAATATCCATGAGGATAAGGGACAATCGGAGTCCTGGTTGGAGAGAGGTTAAGGAGAGAAATATTTTTAAAGAATTGAGAAACTTAAGCATGTTTAAATACCAGACAGAAAATTTGGTAGGGAAGAAAAGTTTGAAAATAATAGAAGGAGAGGGCATCCGTTTCAGCTCAAAAGCCCTGAGAAAGCAGGTGGTGATTCAGAGTACTAGGACAGAAAAATTCTTCTTTGTAATGGGAAGCCAATACCAGACAACTCAGATTTGGACCCTTCTTACTCCTCCTAAATACATGTATCTTTAAGGGACAGAAAGAGAGTTATAATAGATGTGCGAGCTGAGGGAGAGGACTCCACGGTTCAATAAAAAGAATGAAAAGTCAGTATGGTGGCTTTGGGCCTCCACTGAGAGAGCTGTTTCAGTAGCCTGGAGGCCAAGAAAGGCACACCGTTGTGGTTAGAATTGTAATGGATGGTGAACAAAAGGGTGTAGTGAGTGCAAATGCTGCTCAGAAAATGGG
>PVKM010052604.1:0-10198 GCA_004027735.1 Carollia perspicillata
TTAGAAATTTTTTAAAATTATTTATTTATTTTTTAGAGAGGAGAAGGGAGGGAGAAAGAGAGGGAGAGAAACATCAATGTGTGGTTGCCTCTTGCGCGCCCCCTACTGGGGACCTAGCCTGCAACCCAGGCATGTACCCTGACTGGGAATCGAACCAGGGACCCTTTGGTTCACAGCCCGAGCTCAATCCACTGAGCTACACCATCCAGGGCCTTTTCGAATGTTTATGGAGGCCTCATTATAGAGGCACCATTGATTAAATCACTGGTCATTGGTGACTAGGGGGGTGGGTGGGACTCAAAGTTCCACCAGCCCACCCTTTGGTGACTTAGCAGCTTCCCAAGTCACCACATCAGCATAACTTTAAAAGACACCTTTATCATTTTCTTCACTTAAGAAATTCCTAAGATTTTAAGAGCTCTGGCCAGGAACAGGGACAAATACCAAATATATATTTCCTACTATGAATCACAATATCACAGTCTCTCTCACAGCTTCTGCTCGGTCACCCTGCCGCTTCTGCACCCTGTGCTTTCAATGGCTTTTCCCTGTGACTCTGTTCAGAAAAATCACTCCCGGGGCTGGGCTACCAGGGCCGCTTTGCACGCCAGCACACAAAGGGAGTGAATTGCCTGGGGGTTCGCGTTTCCTTCCTCCTCTCGCTGCTGCAGGAGGGAAAACACGGCTCCCTTGTCGGTGGGGAGACAAGCTCCTAGGTGCAATTTATCCTTCGAAACGCCCTCTGGGTCAGGCCGAGGTTGGGGCTTGGCCCGCACTGAGTGGACACGTGATCTCCCCTCTGTCCAGCACTCTCTGCCCGACGACTGCAGGAAACACATTCTTTCTTCAAGGACTCGTGGGACATTCCACAAGACAGACCGTAAAATAAGCCGATAAATATTAAAGGACTAGACATCTCACAGAATAGGCTCTGTAATGACAAGGGAATTATATTAGAAACAACAATAAAAAGAAAGCTGGAAAAGACCCAAGCGCTTGGAAATCAGACACCAAACACTACTAATTAACTCGTGAGGCAAAAAAGAGAAATCACAAGGAAAAATGTCAAATATCTTGAACTGAAATATAATGATAATACAGTATGTCGAAGCGTGCGGGATGCAGGCCAGGCTATGTTTAGAAGGAGATTTCTAACTTCAAATGCTTATGCTACAGAAGAAAAGCTTTGAATCAGTGATCTAACTTTTCACCTTAAGTAGCAAGAAAAAGAACAAACGGAAAGCCCGAAGTAACAGAAAGAATGAAAATGATAGAAACAAAAGCAGAAATCAGACAAACAGAAAAATCAACAAAAATGGAGGAAACCAAAATCGGTTCTTTGGAAAGGCAAATACAACTGATCAACTCCAGCCAGACGTAGCACGAAAAACAGAGAAAGAGAAAATAAAAGCGCGGCGAGGGCAGAGGGTATACGGCGGTTCTGAACCCTGACTGCACAGGTTTTCTGTATGCTTGAAAGGATACCGAAATGGAAATGGAAACGAAGGGGGTGAATGTGCGAACAGGCACTGCTGAGCCCCTCAAGTACTGATCAGGAGAAGCGATCCTGTTCTGCTGAACTGGGGGCAGGAGTGGGAGAAGTGTGGGAAGGAAGAGCAGGGGCGCGGGTTTGGAAACGGGAGCGCGCAGCCCTCGGGAGCGCGCAGCCCTCCCGGCCTGGATGCCCACACGCGCTGCCCAGCGTCTGCGTCCTGCGGAGCCTTCTGGGCTGCCTCCGGCTCCCCTGCCGGTTTGCCTTCTCCCCTCGCTCCCTGTTTCTTGCACTCAGCACTTCAAACGCTTCTCGCAGCTCTAACCTAAACACCATGTGAAAGCCAGGGTGTTTTTTGTGTGTGTGTGTGTGTTTTTTTTCTACAATGTTATGGGGAAGGAGCATTAAGTTTCACAGGAGGAGAAGGCAGGCGTTTAAATTTAGCCGTGGTGGATGAAAGCAAGTCTCATATTGCCTCGGAATCAGAAACTCGGCAAAGTCACTTCTTTATTCCAAAAGGCGGCAGCTGCTCGGAGACAAGCAGATTGAACCACTTCCTCCGTGCTCAGAAAGCCGCAGAGAGTGTGTATGCGCACATGCACATTTATAGACGTATATGGTTAGAAGCACGAGGAAAAGCAGCACAAAGGAACATAATTCACTGATGATGTCACTTGCAGCCCCGGTGCACAGTTTTACGTTTCGTGGCACGCGGTTCCCTGCAGGAGTCACATTCACGCGTCCTGGCCATTCTCTCGAACCAGGAGGCAGGTTAAGGATGAAGACGGACTAGTCTGTTTGTTTGTTTGCTTGCTTGCTTGCTTTTAAGTAAGAGGTGTTATTGCTTTTTTAGAGTTTTATTATAAAAGATGTCAAACATACACGGGAGAAGAGAGTATGCCCATCGCCCAGCCTGGTGCACCTCACGTTGAGAGAAACCTCTCCTAGTAGCAGACTACAGATATGGTCCCTGAAAGGACAGTCTTCACTCTCCAGCCCGAGCAACCCAATTACCCTGAACTGGAAGAAACCCTGAAAGGTTAGGATGTAGACAAGGGCATTAAACTTGGCTTCACGGGAGCTTGCCTCAACCTCGTTAATCAGCTAATCAAAGCCCTTTGTTTAATTTTCGCTTCCGTATTGGCGCAAAGAAAAGCCGTTCCCCACCGACCGTCTGTCCCAAGTTTCCATAGGTCGGGTCGAATGTTCATGTTCTTCTCAAGATTTCTGTGTTTTCGTTGATCCCTTTTTAAGCCAGGTTGGGATAAAAGAAGTCTTCATATAACTTTCTACTTTTTTTTCCCCCCAACAAAATTGAGACATGGTCTAATTATGATCCGCCGCGTTAGATGGTGACAGGGTCTCCGGTGGAGATGACCATTGGGCGAATAGAGCCACAAACCTGGATCTCAGGAAAGAATTCTGGGACAGGAGATTGGTTAGAAGAGACAGTCCGTGAAACTGGGAGACAACGTGAAGACAACAGAGCGCAGAGGACAGGAAGGCCTGGGCAGAACTCGGGAGCACCCCCATTTAGGGAGTAGGAGGGGCAGGCAAGAGCCAGGTGGCGAGGCACACAGCCCTGGGAGAACAGGGGACGTAGAGGGGCTGACCACAGAGAGGGACCTGGGGGTGCTGAAGTCCCTCCGTGAGGCAGGAGAAGGGCAGGGCCCAAAGAGAATAAGGCAGAGGGGGAAAGTCTAATTTCCTCTCCGGCGCATCTCAGCCCTCCTTAACTGGCCCTGACGGTCCCTTCCACATTCAGAGTCCGCTGGGCTCTTGGGAGAAAATCGCCCCTCACTCCTTTGACCCGATCTCTTACCGCCCCTTCTTCCTGCCCGTTCCTCCTGGACTAGCTCACTCCTACTCGTCAGGTCACAGCCTAAAAATAAAAATCGCCTGTGACCTTAAAACAGTGACATCAGATCGCAGCATTACACCCTCTGCACTTTTCCTGCATGAAGTGTCCCGTAGTTTCACGACCCTTTGACTGATGCCCACCTTCCCTCGTACGGGGTTAGCTCCAGGAGGGCAGACGCCACGTCTGCGTCCTTCCCAACATGCACACCAAGTGCCAGCCCTGGTGTGTGGCCCAGGCTGCGCTCGATAAAGAGGGAATGAATGAACGGTTGAGGGAATGAAAGCAAGCAGGTGCTGGCGGTTCCTGATCCCGGGGAACGCCATCTGTCCCCTTCCCCTGCCGGTGCCCCCACCCCCCGGCCCGCGTCCTGCTCTCCGGCCTCAGCTCAGCTCTGCAGGGACCGCTGACCACCGCGTGCTGCGTTTCTGGGTTGACGAGGACAGAAGGCAGACTGAAATGAGTGGGAGGTGGGGAAAGGGAGACGGCGGATGCAGACAGCTTTTTCACAAGTTTGGCCTTGAAGGGGAGGAGAGAATTGGGCTGGCAGCTGCAAGAAGCTTCAGGGTCAACGCAGGTTTTTTTTTTTTTTTTTTTCTTGAGATTTTGGGAGAGATTGAAACATGTTTAAATGCCAGTGGGAGGGTTCCGTTAGGAGGGAGAGGCTGAATAACGGGAAGGAACGCTGAGCGGAGTGAGGGCATCTCTCCTGGGCACCCGGATGTCGGTGTCAGCTCTTTACACCTCAGAGCTGACTAAGGCCCCTCCCGGGAGCGGCTGCTCCCCCAGTGCAGTGTGGGATGCTAGGCCACCCAGGCAGGGCCTGGAAGGCAGGTGTCCAAGATCTAGTTCTGAGTCACGGAGTTGACCACTCCCTCCGCTGATAAAAAGGTTGGAGAGATTGGGCAGGGAGTCAAAGATTTCAAGATAGGCTCTGTGGCAGAGGCCTGTACTGTGCAGCCCAGGGGGGAGGGGAGGCGTGCTTCCTATGTTTCTCAGATCACCTGAGGGGGCCACCTGGAGAACTTGAAGGGTGGTCCCTGGAGCTGGGGAGACACCGGGGTTGCCTGACTTGCACCTGGAAGTCTGGAGGGGAGGCTGTGGCTGTGGCTGCCTGTCAGCGCCTGGGCTTTTACATGAGGGGCAGATAAAAGCTGGTCAGATGTGCGTACCTCCAGTGGTGGGTCTAGATCAGTGGTTCTCACCTGGCCATGGGTGCAGACATTTTTGATGGTCATGTCTGAGGCTGGGGGTGCTGCTAAATAGCTTACATCATGCAGGTCGAGGCAGCAGAGAGGGCAGGAGGCGTAGGTTGTATGTTGGGAAGGAAGGAGTCCCAAATGACGGTCTAGGAAATGCATCTCCTGCTGAGTGAGCGGGATGGGAGGGCCATGGAGACTGGAAAGAAAACATTGAGACTTTAGGAGTGGGTGAGCTGGGTGACACATTGTAGAGTTGCTGGACAACACGGGAGGGAATGGAGGGGTCCAGACGTAGACCCAGGAGAGATTCTTGGCAGCCGCCAGGGGGAAGGGCCCAGGCCCCTGGCAGAGCTCTGCTGAGACCTGAGTGGAGCTGAGGGCGTCTGCTCACCGTCCCGCCGTCTCCTGTTGCTGCAGGTCTCAGCTCTGCGCCCGTCCAGCTCCGGCGACCCTCACTGGCCCACGTCGATGAGTCAGTTCCTTGACCGGCGGGCCGCAGTAAGTGCAGGGACCTCTTGGTCCCTTTGTCCCCATGTTGCCTTTGCAGAGGGGAGACCTTCCAACTTGCACTTCTCAAATGCCATCGAGCGTGGCCGTGGCTCCTCACAAGCCTGTGACAGATGGATATGGAAGATGTGACTCTCGGTTCCTTTTACAGAAATGACTTGGTGCTGTGGTGATAGGTGACAGATGCTGACTCTGACCACAGAGGAAATTCACTGGAAGGATACGAGCCCCTCGCGAAAGAAAGGGGAAAGCTGAGGAACTTCCGTCTGGAAAGGACAGGAACCAGGGAGGGTCGGGGACCCAGAAGCAGGAACCGGTTGGCAGTCTCATCCAGCCACAGGACCGGCTTGTTTCGGCCCCACCTCTTCTCTGCTTTTGCTTCCTCCGTGCGAGGGCCAGAGGCCCCGGAGAGGGACCTATGTGGTCCCAGAGCGCCCCACCCCCCACAGCCCTGGGAGGACAGACGGGGTTTCTGGCTCCCGGAGGTCATCAGGACCTGGGAAGTGGAGGCGGGACAGAGAAGCTCTGGTGCCCATTTCCTGGAAGACCCTGGAGCCCCTTCCGCCAAGACGGAGATTCCTAAACTCTGGGTCTCAGGCACCCTCGGGGGGGCTGCATGGCAGTTTCTGGGAGTCGCTGGACCCCCTCCTACAGGCCCCATCCTAGAAGTCTCTGTCCCGCCGGCCCAGCAGCTGCCTGGCTCCGCAGCAGGTCTCACACACAGTATCTCCGGGGACCTGCAGTTGAGCCATTTCACGCCCACTGCTACGTGGCTAACACAAGCAGGGCCCTAGATCTTGTCTTAATCTTGCCATTATTTTTTTCTAAAAGGGTAAGACACTATTTCAGTCACTGTTTTGCGGGGAGAAAACGTCCTGTTTGTCCTTATGATTCATTTTGGTGGGTTTTGGACGGCGTTGTATTGATTCACGACGACTCAGCCAGCATCTGGTATGAATTAAACGGGACTTTCTCTCGGTGACAGTAAACTCTTCAGCAAGGCGAACACTAACAGGGGCCTGGTGGGAAGGCCAGGGCTTGAGCAATCCGTGGGACCTGAGTCAGTTCGGTCAGATGCTTGCGCCGGCTCAGCACACTTCGCGAAACCCGACAGGGGCTGCAGCCTGGCGCTGCATGACGTAACGTCTGCTCCTCGCTGCCATGCCCACGACTCCGGCCTTGCAGGTCGAACTGCTCCCCACGACGTGCTGTTTCACCCTGTAGCCACGAGCCCGGTCAGACGCCCGGGGAACAGAGGCAGGGACCCGTCATGGATGTTGCACCAGGGGCCAGGTTTTCTCTAGTTCGTTCCAGGAAATTTTCCACAGAATCTCAGGGACCACCCTGTGGTTCTTAATGGGGGAGGGGCGATTTTGCCACCCCAAGGGGCAATTGGCAATGCCCAGAGACGTTTTTGGTTGTCGCAGCCGGAAGGGTGCCAGGGGCATCTGGTGTGTAGAAGCCCGGGATGCTGCCAAACACCCCACTGTCCTCGGAACAGGCCCCACAGGGGAGAATTTTCTAGTCCAACATGGTGCTGAGGTTGAGAGACTCTGCTCTAAATACAAACGGATCCCAAATCCCAAGTGACTTAAAGGTTCGAGGCCATTAACTGGCTTAATGAAAAGGATGGTAGACATGGTAAAAACAGATCTTCTGAAAATCGTGTCATTTCCGTGCTCACAAAGTGAGTGCGTCCAGTCTATGTGCTCACATTCCATTCTCCACGGAAAGGACCCCAGGCTCCTGAGAAACGGCTGGCCCGGGGCTGGGACCCGCGAGCGCGGACGGTCTCAGAGACGGCGGGGCTGGAATCACGGGAGTTACAGGAGCCGACCGGAAGGGACTCTCTCCGGCCAAATATGGGCTGCTGTGAGCATGGAAAAGAAACACGCGGCTACGTTAAAATCTCTATCTGCAGCTTGAAAGAGAAGCCTGTGGTTGAAAAGATGGAAAGCTCTTTCAGAATCATGTGGCTTTGACGGGTTTCCTTTATTTAACAACAACAAAAAAGTTGGTTCCGCTGCCTCTTAAACCTCAGCATTCTCATTTCCCTTTAGTGTCATTAACCGGGGAGGAAAAGGCGTTTGTAACGACTTCGCCCGACTCCTGGAAAAGGGGCCGGGGTGCGAGTCCGCAGTGACGGCGGTCGCCGCAGGCCCGTGCCCCCACCCAGCGGCAGCTCCCGTGCGGGGACGAGAGAGGAGGGCGGAGTCACGGGTGAGCAGGACACTGCGCGCAGCAGACGGCTGCGCCTGTGGCACGGTGTTTCAGTCGGAATCTTTCTTTCGTAACCGAAAACCCCACCCAGAGAGCAGAGTGTGGAAATAAATTTCTAGGCCCAAGATGCCAGGTCCACAGCCCAAACTGTGCTCTTCCTGTACACGCTCCCCGTGACAGAGACGCAGTGTAGCTCATCGGCCCATCCCCCAGCGCCAAACCACCTCGGGGCGGGGCTCTACGCTTCTTTGATCTCTGTCCATAAGGTCACACCCACTCAGGCCCTTTCGGCACTGCTGCTTCCTCTGCTCAGTCTAACCCCCTCCTGCCCCAAACCCCCGGGGGAGGAACGCTCCCCTGCTAGTGCCGCACGGCCCTCTCCCGGTCCATGGAGTGCAGGACATCCGGCCTGTTACCGAATCCTTGTAGTTTGCCATCTGATGTGAGTTCAGATAATAGAAGGACGTTATTGAATCACATACTCACGAAGCCCAGACAGAGCCACTCAGAGCACGGTCACGGCCGGCGTGTGCCCAGCGGTTTGTCCCTTGCTGGTCCACAATGAGCTACAGCGACTGCATTGTGGGAACAGCCAGGAGAATGCCTGACCGTCATTCTCCAAGCTTGCTTCCCTCCATTGTTGACAGTGCTGACGACCCCTGGTTGGAGAGGCGACGGGAGCACCCCCCTTTATACGGAAAACCACTAGAGGCCGTTCGGCTCACTTGTACTGTGTGGGACGAGAGTGTCAGGCCATAAGATGACAGAAACACAAAACTGGAAACAGAAAACCCAAACCGCCTTTATCGCGGTTTGAGAAGCACTGGCCTGGCATGGGGATTCCCAATCCCGGCTGCCCCGTCACGGCACCTGCGGAGTCGTGACAGCTGCCCTGCAGTGATGTCCTTCCCGGAGACTCGGATTAAGTGGCCTAGGGAGGGCCCCAGGCGCGGGGAGTTTTAGAAGCTCAGCAGGCAGTTGGAATGAGCTGAAAGTTGGGGGCCTGGGGACACTCGGTGCCGTGGTGGGGAATCTCCTCGAGGACCTGAGTCCTCAGAGCGCTGAAGGCTCACATTGGGAAAGAAGAACGGTCTGACGTCCGTGACCTCGGCCTCTGCCTTAACAACTAGAGAGAGATGGGTACATAGAGTCCAAAGTAAGCAAGTGAAAGGAAGTGAGATCGAAGAGAAAGGTAATGAAACAGAAAACAGAACCATAGAGAAAAAAGCAACAGAACTGACCGTCGCTTCTTTGAGAAAATCAGTGAAATTAATGAGAGCCGGACTGGTTAGGAAAATAATACCGAAAACAGAAGTGACCAGTACAGGAATGAGAGAGGGGTCAGGGCACGGGCCGGGGTTGCGGGCCCGGTCCCCTGCCGAGGGCGCACGAGAGGCAGCCACAGACTGAGGTTTCTCTCCCTCTCTTTCTCCCTCCCTTCCCCTCCATCTAAAAATAAAGAAATGCAATCTTTAAAAAAAAAATGAGAGAGGGTACATCATTATAGATTCTATAGATATTAAAAAGATAATAAGGGAATATTATAAACAAGTTTATGCAAATAAATTTGATAACTTAGATGAAATTCACAATTCCTTGAAAGACTCAAACTACTACAGTTCACTCAGGAAGGAATGGATAACTTGAATAGCTCTTATTTATTAAAGAAATTAAGTTCGTAGCTAAAAAACCTTCTCATAAAGAAAACTTCAAGCCCAGATGGCTTTACTGGTGAATTCCACCAAACATTTAAGGAAGAGGTAATGCCTCTGCTACACAACTGTTACAAAAAAACGAAGAGGAGAAAATACTTCCCGGCTCATTTTTTTTTCTGAGACCTGCAAATACCCTGAATCCAAAACCAAAAACATTACAAGAAAATACATGGAAATCCTTAAAATCTCAGCACCTACCAAAGTCACACCATTCCTGCAGCACTCATCACCGGTGCTGGCCCCTGCACCGCAGCTTTGAAAAGTTATCCTAACTTTGGACCCGGCCCTCCCATGGCCTTGAACTGTAGCACATGACCTGATTCTTCCTGGTTCTGGATGTTTGGATCCAACAGCAGCCACTTAATTTATGACTGGAGGCCGACTTGGAAGGGAGTGCTGGGGGCCCTGCTCAGGTGGTTGCCCCAGGAGACACGAAGGGGAAGAAGGGCTGGTGATCAGAGCTGGGGATGGAGACGCATATTGACGAAGCGGCTGTGGCAGCCACTTTGGAACCATTAGGAGAACAGAGAGGAAGTGGGTCCAAAGCAGAGATTACGTGACAGATAGAGACAGACAGATATGGATGGATGGATGGATGGACGGTTAGATAGAGCTCAACATGAAGGGGCACCCCAAGTTCTGTCTCTTGTGAGGGCTGGCTCTTCGGATTCTTCTGGGTTCAGGGAAGGCCTTTTATATCGCACTTGACACAGTGAGTGGCCTCCTGTTTCTTACGGGCAGAATGACCCCGACTAACCAAAACGTTCGATGAGAGCTAAGTTCCTTCCCTTCCGGCGGGTTGAGTCCTTGGTGTCACTTCCTTCCGTAAGAGCAGCATCTTCATTCCCAAGGTCCTCAGAGGTTTCACTGGATTTTCTTTTCTTTTGTGTGTGTTTATTTTTTAAAAATTTGTTTAAGGCATAACATACATATACTAAAGTGAATCTTAACTGTATGCCTAGGAGAGTTATTTTTTAATTTATTTATTTAAAATATTTTATTTATTTATCTTTAGAGGGGAAGGGGAGGAGAGAGGGAGAGAAATATCAATGTGTGGTTGCCTCTCGTGCGCCCCCCCGCTGGGAATTGGCCTGCAACCCAGGCATGTGCCCTGACTGGGAATCGAACCGCGGTTGTTTGGTTCACAGGCCCGAGCTCAATCCATTGAGCTACGCCAGCCAGGGCCTTGGAGAGTTTTTAAACA
>PVKM010052605.1:0-10200 GCA_004027735.1 Carollia perspicillata
GAGTATCTAGCTGCACGAGGTGAGCGAAAGGTTATCACTCACGAACAGGCACTGTTGTTTCTCTTTTCACAGCACCTCATTTATTTAAAAATAATTATCCAAGCACAAAAAGTAACCGTCTCTGGACAACCAGAAGCACACCCACAATGACCAGCGGGTACACAGGTGAAGGAAGGATATCATTAACCTTGACAGGAACATGCTCCTCCTCAGCGCACCAGCGGGTCACCAGGGCTTTCAAGGTGAGGAGGACGACATTCAGTTATTATTTGTAGACTCGAGGGGTGGGCCTGCAGGCTGTGGGAGGCTGCCACAGTCAGGGACAGTGCTGGTTTTGTGTGAGCAGAGATGACTGGGCTGGTGCGGGGGCGGCGGAGGTGGAGTTGGGGAGTGCAGCCTGCCCGGACGAAGGGCATCCTCTCCCTGGCCTCTGCAGTCTGGGCTACAGGAGTGGTAGTTGTACCTTCTGAGAATGTACAGCATTGTGCTTAGCAGCAACCCTGGTATTTCTGAACCGCAGCTGCCCAGGAAAGAACCTCAATGTGCATCCACTGTCCTAGGTCGGTCTCTACTGCTATTTAAGAATCCTCGAATTGGGCGTCTCCTCTGCTCTTTGCGAACATGCTGGGCATGCCTCTGCGTCTGACTCACCACCCGTGGACTGTCTGTTCGTGTGTCTGTTCCCCCCAGACACCACGTCTTAACCCAGATCGGCAGGCTGATGTCCGGCACACGGGACATGCTCAGTCGGTATTTTGTGAACATGTTTCGGGAGTCTGTCTTTGAAAGTTCATTTGAAAACATTGTGAACATTGGTGGATCCTTGGGAAAAAAATTTGTTTAGAGGGAGATTCATGGGAATACGTTTTGGGAACTGCCTATTTCTGCATCTTCAAATGCTGAAGCAGGACTCTCAGGCCTCAGAGACACTCAGTGCCTCTGGTGGGGTTTGTTACTATTATTTGATACAATATTTGTCACAGTGTAAGTCACTTGCATGTGTCTAACATGTCACAATTTAAAGCCCTTTCTCGATTTTCTTATCCCTGTTACTATGTTCCAACCTCTGCGGCATGAGCTATGGGAGGGGGGACCATAGTTTAAAATCTTATGAAATCGAATACCCTCTGTGATTTATCTGAAAGCCTTATTTTTAGAATTAAGCACAATTTTTCTTCATTCAGCATCTGGTTATTGCACACCTATTGTGTGCCAGGCGCTGTATAAGGCACTGAATTCACAGCTGCTGCTCGGGGTCGCAGTGCAGGCACAGAGTGCAAAGGGCTGCAGTGACGGCATCAGGAGAGGCTGGGGGCAGCGGGCAGGAGTGCTTGCTTCTGCCCGCAGAGAAAGGAGGGGTCAGGCCACGGGGACGGTGATGCTGAAGATGAGGATGGTGGCCATACCATCAGCAACGTATGGGGCTTACTGCATGCCAGGCACAGTCCGGGGTGCTTTGCACATAGTCACTCAATTCTCACAACCTCCATATGAGGTAGATATCGTTATTTTTGTTTTACAGATGAGAAAATTGAGATACACAGATATTACATGAATTGCCTAAGATTGTAACAGTCAGCGGTGGAGATTATCTACTGTTTCTGGAGTTTCAGGACTAAAAACAGCAGCAATAATACCGGTAAAGAACTGGTCTGGTCCTGCCAAACCCTGCTTTCCCCAGCCCCCTTCCTGAGGTGTGGCCCGCCTAGTTCCTGAGCCAGTCCATAAGCCTGACCATACAGTGAGGGCTTTGTCCACATGGCACGCCTGCTGTGTGGCCCTGGTCCCATGTACCCAAATGTCCCGCCACAGATAGGATGATGGTTCAGATAGGGGATTCCAAGTCGGACAGTCCTGGGCTAGACTTGTGATCCTGTCAATTCTTAGATGCTGACCTCGGAGCCGTAGGTCCCCACCTCTAAAATGGGGATAATAGCCATATCTATGCCTCTGTGGGCTCACATGTTGGCTACTCCTTGCATATACACCCCCACGCACGTACCCAAGATGGGGCCCCGTACCACACAGATGCTGAAAGTGAGCCAACCTGGAAGCCAGCCGTGGAGTTCCCCAGCATGACTGCAGCCATTGTTCTGCTGCTGGGGGGGGCCCTCTGGCAGGGAGGGGCAGAGGGCTGCCGGGCCTTCAGTACACAGCTGCCTCAGAGACTTCCTCTGCCTTGCTGTCTGGAGACATAAGCTTCTCCTTCAGAAGCTGAAGTAAATGTTGTTGAAAGAAACTGCTCCGTGGAAACAGCGGCTGTGCAAGGCTGGCAGGCGGACTGGAAGTGGGCCTAGCCGGGGGTTGCGTCCCTGGGGTACAGCTCAGAGAAACCTCGGGGCCAGCAGCACACTCCGTGTTTACTCAGGGGTTTCCTCACTGAACCCGCCGAGGAAACAGCTTTGTAAGGAAAGGGAAACCATATGGGATAGGCAAGGCACTCCGTGGGCCTAATGGAGCCCAAGTGGCTGCCTACAAACCGCCTCCTACTTCAGTGCCCAGGCAGGGCACAGAGTGAGTGCGGTTCCCGCCCTGTGTGGGCTCGGCGCCAGCCGTGTGACACCAGGCCCTCAGGGCGCCTGCCTGAAGGCCACCACCCCCTGGGAGCACCTGGGGCCTTTTAGGGAAGGCCATTATCTTCCAAGCCTTCCAGGCCCCTTCAGTCATTTCTGAGAGGAAGAAATTTGTGACAGAACTACCCGTCTCCTCTCTCACTGTACTCGAACACACCCTTAGCCTTGATGAGGTGTTTTTTTTTTTAAGCCCAATAAGACACCAGAATATTCTGTAAAAGTTATAATATTAGCAAGAGAGAGGTTTGGTTGTCTAACGAGAGCTCCACTCAGAAAACGGAATTCATGCAGCTCTTTCAGAATGAGGGGCAGGCTCCGGAGGTCTCAGGCTCTGAGGCCTCGGTGAGGCTGGTGATGGGGTGGTGGACGGGTACAAGGCGGAGGGCGAAAGGAAGCAGGGAGAAGTACTAAGTACATAGTACCGAAGTACTAAGTACTTCTTAGTACCTAAAAAGTACTAAGCTTGGGCACATTCAGAGCTTGACTCTTGTAGGGATGGCAAGGTGACCAGAGCAGAAGTAAATACATGATTTCGTCGTCCTCAGACTCAGCTACCCGTGCTCAGCTACAAGAAACAGCGGGTTCTTTCTGGAATTGACTGTGGTTTGTAGAGGAGGGCAGAGCAGCACCATCTACCTTAATCCAGTGGCCTGAGTATCTCCCGGGTGCTGGCACCATGCTTCCTGCTGAGGAGAGACCAAAGGACCCGTGGGTGCTGCAGGGCTGGCGCTCTTGCCGAGGAAGCCACTGCTGCAGTAACAATCGCAGACAGCAGTGACTGAATGACAAGCAAGAGCCCCTCATGAGTGGCAGGCCAGGGAGGTGTCATGGAGGACAGATGTCTTCCCCTGGCCTTGAGAAGAGGCAGGACAGAAACAGGAAATGGGACTCGGGGTTGAGCCAGCGATACAGCATTCTGGAGCTGGCTTTAAACCTGTCTGTAGTGGGGTCTTTGAGGGAAAACTTTTGCTGCCATGAGATACTCCTTCTGGCCAGGGATTCCTGCCTCCCAGTCACCCAGTGCTCTGGACTGGACCCAGCCCGGATGGCAGCAAGGCACACTGATGGGGCTGGCCAGGCAGGGTTTGGGCACTCAGGGAACTCTCTGGACTCCGGGCTCTTTGGCACCCTGGCCAAAAGCACCCATTATACATACGTACTAGGAAATAAGGGAAGCCGAGGGGGAGGGAGACACTGGTAGAAGCTCAGGAAGGTTTTTGCAGGCTGGAGAAATCAGCGAGGCACCCACTGCAAGTGCAGAGCCTCTGCCCAGCCCCTGTGCTGGAGGAAGTTCCAGCTGAGCAGGTGGCTGCACTGGGCTGGGCTCAGGCACATGGCTCTTGGCCAGGGTGCCAAAATGCGCCGAGTCCAGAGAGTTCCCTGAGCCCTCACACCCAGACTGGCCAGCCCCTTCAGCATGCCTTCAGTCCGGGGTCCAGTCCGGGGCACTGAACGACCAGGAGCAAGTACTCTCTGAGGCTCTTCTGGTGCCCAGATGGCTCCAGAATGCCCGGTCAACCTCTCCCTCCCTGATGTTCAGGCCTGCAGACCTCCTGCTCCCTCCAGGGACTTCCACCAGATATAGCATCACATGACCTGAACTGCTTTACCCAGGACCAACCAAGCTGCCGCCGCCCCACCCCACCTGTTTATCCTCCCCTCCACATTAAACCTCTTAGAAATGTGTTTGCTTTTCTTTCCCTTTGAAACTATTTAAAAAATGTTCTCCTTTCTTTTTTTTTCTTTCAAGAGTTTTATAAGAAAAAAGGATCTTGAAATGGTTGGTGTGGATAATGAGAAAAGCAGGATTGGGTGGGTAGTTACAAGGTCAGGAGATTTGGAAGAAAAAATCTTTTTTCCTGCCATCATTGGACCCAGTAGAGAAATAGTTTCAGCTATTCCGAGAAATGTGAGCAATGCAGAGGGATTTATACACTCCAGTAGCCAAGTGCATTGTATATAGTACCTTATAGTCACAAGGAGATTTTACACATAATCAAGAATACCATTTTGAAAGAAGGGACAGTTTGTCAGAGGTCGATCTTACACTGTTTCAGCCAGCGTTTGCTGCGATGCCTCCGCTGTACAAGGCACCGATGCTGGAGCTGAGGCTGCTTCGCCCGTAGGATCCAGGGAAAGGGCCGAGAGATGGAAGAGTTTCCACGAGTTGAACAGCAGTCCCTAGGGTTCAGCGCTTCATTCTGCTTCAGTGAGGTCATCACGGTCATATTCTCTTATGCTCTGGACCCTTTAGAATTTACAAATGCACAATCAGAAAGCTACTTAATGTGTGCTATGGTAATGTGTTATTCCATTTCCGAGTTGGTTGGTTTTAGAGATCTGAGATTGTACAGTATAACTCGAATTCTCTGTGGTAAGGCCTTTGATACTTAGCATGCTTATTTTCGATTTCCAGTTGCAAAAGTCTTTCTTAAAATTAAATTTATTGTGGTAGCACTGACCGATAACATTGTATAAGTTTCAGGTGTGCAATTCTGTAATCCATCATCTGTATGTTGCGTTGTGTGCTCACCACCCAAAGTCTGATCTCCTTCCATCACCGTGTGTTTGACCACCTTTCTCTCTTCATCATCTCTCCCCCCCCTCCCCCCGGTAGCCACCACACTGTTTCTGTGTCTGAGTTTGTTTGTTTTTGCTTTCTGTTTTATATCCCACATATGAGTGACATCACATGGTTCTTGTCCTTTTCCATCTGACCGATTCCACTTAGCATGATACTCTCAAGATCCATCCATGTTGTTGCAAACGGCAGTACTTCATCATTTCTTATTGCTGAGTAGTATTCCATTGTGTATGCATACCACATCTTCTTTATCCAGTCATCTCTTGAAGGACACGTAGGTTGGGAAAAGCCTTAGTAATAACAACCTTTTTCTCTTATTTTATGTCAAAACAAAGTCTTCTCAGTGCAAGATTTGCAGCAAAACAATGACATCTTCCATTGCGACACTGTACTGAAAACATGCATAAATCTCGACCCCACCCCTAGTTTTAAACACATGGTAGCTGCTGTAGTTCAGGTCGTTATCATCTCTCCCTTTTATTACTGTAATTATGTAACTGCCTTTCTTACCTCTGCTTCGATTGCCCCTCCTATCTGTCAGCCACACTGTTGTCAAACTGAACTTTGGAATTACAGGTCTGAGATAGTTGATAGTACACAGGCAAGGACGTATGGGAGTGAGCAACCTCAGAGACGCTGTCTGTAGGTGTCGAGTGGGTGCAGCCCTTTTGAAGCAATATGGTCGTGTCTGTCAGAGTTACCAGAACAGACACCCTTTGAGACAAAGTTCCACTTCTAGGAATTTACCCCACAGATGTCCTGTATATGCAAATATGCACATTTCAGAATCTCAGTCATGGCACTCTCTGTAATGACAAAGTATTGGAAACAAGCTAAAGGACGATTGGTAGGAGCTGCTGAAATGAATGGTAAGAATTGGATGATGGTATTTGTAAGAGCCGTTCACTGGATGCTACCCTAGAATTCATTCCTTCTACCTCCTCCTAATAGTTAGTTGGTGTTGACCCCCTTCTCATCTCCAGGAGTGGACCCTATCAGTCCATCATCGTGTTCCCCTGGCCTCAGGACCGTTTCATGTAAAATGAAATCTTGCCAATTAGAATACATCAGAATGAATCTGAAGCTTGGCACAGCTAGAGGCACGAGGGTAAAGTTAGCACATCATACAGAGTTTACAACTGGCCTCAGCCCGTCCTCCTTGCCTTATCTCCAGCCACTCCCTTCCTTCACTGTGGGCTTCAGCGAGGCAGCATGGTGTGTGTTCCATCTCCCAGAGCGTGCTCACTGGCCGCTCTGCCTTCCCACGTGCTGTTCTCTCTGCGCTTCCCTCTGACCCACCCAGGGGCTACTGTCATTCTCCAGGACCTTCCTTCCAGGGTGCAGCCACAGCCCTGGGTGCCTTTCCCTTTCTTGCTACCGCCACAGTTTATTAGTTCATGCCTGTGCCACCTGCCATTCTGTGAGTGAGCCCTCTCCTGTGTCTCCCCAGACCCAGGACAGGCAGTGCCGTGACCCGCTGCGATGCAGCACCTCACAGCTGTTCGGCGAACGAATGGAGGTGGGTTCAGATCCCAGCCGCCCTGTTACTAAACTACGCTGTGCAGTCCCTTTGAGATTTCGTTTCTCCGTGGCTTTAGAGTCTTATCTATTCTCTGTCTCTGTGCCCAGTAGCAATTAGCCGGGCTGTTGGAGAGCTAGGATTTCCAGCCCAGACCAGATTGCATTTCCTCCCTCTTCGCAGCTCAGGGGAGCCCTCCTTCCCTTCACCAAGGACGCCTCTGAGGGTCAACGACCAGCTCTTTGTCTGCTCCGAAGACACGCTCTGTCACGAGGTGTTCTTCCAGTTCATGAAACTGAAGAGCCTGGCGAGAATAGGAGGGAGAGAAGAGGATTCGTAAAAATGTCGTCAGTCGCTTGGGCAGTCCCATGCAATAGTCTGTCCCCTCGGTAAGCCCCTTAACCTGGAGACCTGCACAGCTGTTCCCGTGGATCCGCCATTCCTGTTGAATAATCACCACGCCCAGGAGACATATGTCATCTGCACAAAAAAATCAGCAAGGCAGAGCCTTTCCAGGAAAGAAGCCCAGTGAGGCAAGGGTGCGCTCTTCATTCTCACAGAGAAGCTGGCCGGGCTTGCTGAGGGAGGAGCTGACCCACCTGCCTCCCAGCCTGCCACTCGCTTAGCAAAGGCCTGGTGGCTGTTGGGCAGCTAATAATGCCTGAGCCATCGAATCCAGGTCTGGTTTCTGCCTTTGAGAGCAGTGATTGGCTTAGGGTGATCGCTGCTGGGTCTGGGGAAGGGGTGTCCTAGGTGTCAGACAACAGTTTCAGGGCTGTTGCCACCTACATAGTGTCTTGTGTAAACCAAAAAACAGGGCCCCCTCTGGGCTGACACAGCCCCACACTAGGGCACAAGGCTTGCAAGTTGGAGCTGCCTCTGCCCAAAGAAGAGTGTGCATTACCCAGTGGTACGATTCCATGCCCAGTACCTAGGTCCCGGCTGCCACTTGCCTCCTCAGCTGGGAGCTGTTACGCAGCACATGAATTGTACAGCTGTAGTTGTGGCCCAGAAGACACAGCTTTGGGAACATTCAGAAAGGAGAGATAAAAGTGGATAATAACTCACTTAGGGTTTTTCTCAAAGTATGGAACACCTTTATCAGGATGACCTAAAGTACTTGATGAGAATGTGTATTCCCGGGACCCACCTTGGAATAAGTAAATTAAACTCTCTGGCCCTGGCCAGGTAGCTCAGTTGGTTAGAGCAGGCATCCCCAACCCCAGGGCTGAGGTCCAGTACCCATCCAACTGGGCAGCTAGGGAAGCTCTCCTGAGCTGCACTTCCTGTCTCTGCCCCGCCTCCCCCCAGGAGGTGTGGCAGGCTCTGCCTCCTGACCCCGCCCCCCCCAGTTCTGCTCCCGTCCCCTCCACCCTGTGGAAAAACCAGTTCGTGGTGCCAAAAAGGTTGGGGACTGCTGGGTTAGAGCTTTGTCCGGATAGGCCAAGGTTGCAGATTCAATCCCTAGTCAGGACACATACAAGAATCAACCAACGCATGCATAAATAAGTGAAACAACAGATGGATGTTTCTCTCCAAAATTAATGAGTAAAAAATAAATAAATAAACTCTCTGAAGGGTGGGGCTTGACAACATGGGTTTTTAATCAGCCTCCTAGATGATGACTTTAATACCCACTAAAGCCTGAGAACTGCTGGTTTAGCAACTGCTCCTTCAGAAGTCCTTGGGATCTGCGTGGTTGGGAATCTGGACCGGTCTGACCGGACCGAGCCAAAATAGACGGTGCATTCTCTGAGCTCTGCCGCGTTGTCTCCTCGTGTCCTTGAGGTCTTCCTGAAGGCGGCTGGCCTGGGGTTTGGGGCTGATGTCATTGTTTTTCCTGGCATCAGTGCTCTGCTGTTTCTAAAAAGCACATGTAAAAAGTATCAGCTTTTAGGATAAAACTCGAGGAATCTTGAAACAAAGAGTGGGTAAGACTCAGAATCCTACACTTGTCTTTCCTTCCTAGCCCCAGTCTCCTTTCCTACCACCTGGTCCTGTGGTAGAGAATGCTTCGGGCTGATCCACTTCAAGGAAGTCTCCTGGAGACACACTGTGCGTCTCTCGTAGATAAAGGTTAAATTACATTACTCTAAATTCCCAGGGGATGATCCGTTAGTTTGCTTTGTTAACTGGTATTTCCCTCATATTGAGAAGTGCTCGAAATATGAATGTGATCTTCCCTTATCTGGCCACCCTTCTTTGATTGAGGGAATTTCACCAGAACAGGATTTTAGCTAAATCTGTGCTCACTTAACGCTGTATGGGACAGGTACCCCTCGGGGCAGCGCTCGTACACTCAGCCTCCATTTCTGGGGGGCTGAAGTCGTTCATGGACACTGCTCACTACTGTAGGCAGAATATTTGTGTCCCCTCACAATTTATAGCTAGAGTCCTAGCCCCCAGTGTGCTGGTATTTGGAAGTGAGGCCTTTGGGAGATGGTTAGGTCATGAAGACGAGCCCTATGAATGGAATTCGTGCCCTTATAAAAGAGGCCCATAGCCATGCCTCACCCCTGCCCCCATGGCCACGGATGAACCAGGAGGCAGGCTGTCACCAGACGCTAAGTCTGCTGGCGTCTTGATCTTGGAGTTAGCCTCCGGGACTGTGAGGAATATGTATGTATTCGTTGTTTAAGCCACTTGGTCCGTGGTGTTTCTGTGGGGACAGTAAACGCACTCAGGCGTTCACATTGTCACCCCTGTGCCAGGCACAGAGAAAGGCACACCAGCGTGAGAGGCCGAGCCGTGCGCTGCCTGCAAGGGGTCTAACCTAGCCCCCCAGGGTCCAGTGCAGTCATCAGCAGCTGCCGGTGGCTGTGGAGCATGTGACATGTCCGAATGGGGACATGCTGTAAGTGTGAAATACACCGATCACATAGATTTCAAATCACACAGATTTCAAAGACTGTGTGCGGAAGAAACACGTGTAAAATAGCTCATTAACAGCTGTTCATATTGACTACATGTTGAGATCATAATATTTCAGATATGTCAGGTACATATATTATTAAAATTAATTTCACCTGTTTGTTTTCACTATTCTAATGAAGCTGCTAGAAAATTAACAATTGCATACAAGGCTCGCGTTATATTATTATTGGGCAGCGCTGCTCTGGAGGGCGGGAGAGACACAGGAGAAGGGTGTTTGAAATGTTTGCCCCTTTTGCCAGATGTGGAACGGACGAGAAGAGCAAGAGTCACCGGCGAAGTCACATGTGGAAGTGCTTTGGGGATGCGATGCCCTTGGGCAGAGACTAGTTTATTAGGATGCTCACCTGGGCACCGAACTTGCGCTAAGAACACTGAAACTATAAATTCCATTTTTGGGAAAACTGCAATATTTGCTTCATATTTTAGCCTATTTTATTTTTAGAGGAGGTGATTTTCCAGCAATCTTAAGGGTGATAATAATAATCCTTTTTAAAGCAAAAAAAGTCCAAAGAAAGTAATAGTTTGACGCTGAGGTTTAGAATTTTATAGGGTGATGCAGACCAAGTTGAAAACCTAGCCTATCGCACCAT
>PVKM010052606.1:0-10208 GCA_004027735.1 Carollia perspicillata
TGAGCCACCAATGGGAACCGTGTACGCAATTTAAAATGGTCTGAGCCGTAGTTTACAAAGTAAAAACAGGTAAAATAATTTAAAGAATATATTTTTTTACCCTAATAGATTTGAAACATGAATATTTTACATTTTTTCCCTCTTTTGGGGGGTGGATAATAAGTCTTTGAAATGCAGGGTGTATTTTACACTCACCACACATCTGTTTGGGCTAAAATAGCGCGAGTGGCCTGCGACTGCCATGGTAGCCATGCGGGTCCAGCAGCCACAGAGGCGGCAGGGCCGCCTCCCCACTCACCAGTACCACTGTCCCCGCCCCTGCCTGCTTTTTCTGTGCGCGGTTGTCACCAGATGGACCGTATGTTTCTTTTACTTGTCTCTCTCATGAATAATTGAGATACAGTCTAAGCTGGTATCGTAATGAATGGATAGACAGACAGTCAGGGAGAGCCGGAAGGGTAGCTCTGTTCCCCATGCTCTCCCCGAGACCCAGGCTCAGTCCATCTTATTCCTCCACCAGCTTCAACCTGTGGCATTGATCTTGTCCTAGAGGCTTCTTCAGCCTCTAGGCTGTAGAAGCCGCACCCTTTCTTTTCTTTTTAAGGATACAATCCTCCCTCCCTCTCTTCCTCCCTCCTTCCCTCCCTCCCTCCCTCCCTTTCTCCCTCTCTCTTTTCCTTTTCCTCCCTTCCTCCTTCTCTTCCTTCCTTCCTCTCTTTCTGCAAGGGGCAGACCCAGAGATGTTCACATCTCTTTGGCCAGAACACAGTCACATTTTATATCCAGCTGAGGTCTCCTGCTGGATGGGCCAGTGGCCAGCAGATGGGGGCAGTTCTGACATTAAAGTTGGAAGGGAAGAGCCAGCGCGCCCGACCGGAATGTTTGTTCGCTGTTGTCACCCCAGCAGCAGTGTCCCAGGGGTGGGGCCGTGGGAGCACCGCTGTGGCAGGAGGAGTATTTCACGTGACATTGTTAGAATCGCAAGCACGTAATGGTAATGAAAGCAGACTAAATTGTAGTTGATCACATTGTTATTTTTAAATTCTCCATAGACCCTGCACCCCATGTTCACTGCACCAGAGAAGACTGCTCCCCTGTCCTGCCCTTGGTGTGCCACTGAGCCCTGGCACGGAGAGTAGTGGCTGGCACATCATAAATACTCAGTATCTGTGGGGGGAAGAGAACTACACCCTTCCCTGCCATTGCCGCCTCGGCAGGCAGTAGCCTTTACGACATGTCCACGGTTAGCCACCACTCACTCTTTAAACCACGAACTCCATGAGCACCAGAACCTGCACCAGCTGCCGCAGCTTGAGGCCAGGCACTTGGTTAATGTTGGCTGAATGATGGAGCCCATAGAGGTCATTGGAGGCTGCTGTCCTCGGCTGCCCCAGCCTGCATTTAGCCGACTCCAGACAGGAGTCTTCTATCCCATTCATTCTCTTCGCTTGGTCAGAACAGCAGAGGTGGGGACTGGAAAGATAGGCTGGCTCCAGTTCCTAAGGTACCTTAGGCCTCAGGCTAAGGAGTTTGCACTTTGTCCTAAAAGCGATAGGGGACCATCAACACCATTTAACCAGCTGGAGCTTTAACTGGAGATGTGATTTAGTGATATGAGAATGGAAAAGAAGGAACTACTTGGCGTTTTCTCCGCAGACCTTCTGACTTCAGCTTTCTAGGCACTGGCATTTCCCAGTTTTCTTCAACCATTTCCAAGGACACCGTTCATTGGCACCTCAGTCCAACTGTTCCTCCTCTGCTCTCCATTTTGATAAGGGCAGTCTTTGGCTCGCAGCTGTGTACTGGATACCTTTCAAGGGCACAGTCCTTTAAAGCAGGGACTCTGCTCTGCCCGCTGCTGCATCCCCGAGGGTGCCCGGTAGGCTGTCAATGAGTGTGGTTTCTGACTGGTGAGTCGGGAGATGAGGAGGGAACTCGAAGAGCACACCTGTCCAGAAGGGACACAGGGTATCCTTCAGGCACTTGGAGTCTGTGCTCATGTTCCCTCAAGTCTTCTCTTCAGGATCACCTCTCTAGCTCCTTCTGCCATGCTTCTCGGGACACGATGTTGATTCTCCTCACCAACCTAGTCTCTGCTCTCCGTGAATGATGGTGTAGGCGTAACCTTGTGGAACTCTGGTGCCCAGCGTAAAGCTTGATGCTGCAGGTGAAGTTTGGCCAGCATGGAGGAAGGCAGGATGCTCCTCCCTCATTGCAGAGTGTTCATGCCTATTCTCTGCCTACGCTCAGTGCTACTAGCGACAGTCAACTTTTTGGGTAGCTTCCTTCCCTCCCTTTTGGCCACCACAAAATACCATCAGCCAACTTGTCTTCACTTTCTGCTCCCTCCTCTCTCTCCCTTCTCTCTGGAGCCTCTGTCTTATTCCTGGTCCTGGCCCGGGCGCTCGGCTCAGCTGCCGCTAGGAATAAGAGTCAAATAGTGTGCTGACCCTGATCTGAAGCTCAGCTGATCCAAACTGAGCAGGAAGTGAACAAGTTTTCTGCATTTCCGTTCAGACCTCTGGGAGCCCTGACACACATCCTGGACTGATCAAGACGGTGCGCAACGCACGTCCGTCAGTTCAGAGCCGAGCTCTTGTCACATAGGCCCGCATTACCAGCTTCTCAAAACTGTCGGGAGTGGGAGGATGCATTTTTCCTCTACATCACCAATTGTTTGATGCCCCTGCCTTCCAGCCCTACTCGAAAGTAGCTTTGTCAAACAAAGCATGAACACTAGGAGTTTCCTGACATTTCCATAACTATGAGCATATGATTTGCAGTTCATATTGAATAACGATGTAAGAAATCTGCCAAGCAAGCTCCAAATACTATTTCCAGCACTGGTTCATAACCAGTTACAGCTGCCTCATCACAGAATGTGAGCACAGGCTACCAGGGTCTGTGGTTGTCCCGCTTGCAAAGTTTGTATTGAGTTACTGGGAGTCATTCTAATGGGGGAAGTCACTCTCCTGGAAAGCATTTAAGATGAATAAAGCTAAGGGTTTAACGTTCTAATGAAAAAATTTGTCAATATTTAAATCAAACGTGTGAACACTAAGTGTTTTTACATATGTTTGTTGCAGAGGTTTCGAGGCGGTCTTTGGCTTCCCAGACACGAATAAAGTAGATAGATGCACTGTTAAACTTTCGAACAATGACAAAGAAAAACATGGAGTAATTGCTTCACTCAAAGCCTGCCAGGAAATTAATTGCCTTCGAGATGTATTTTATGCAGTGTCCAAAAACTGCAGAATCTACAGGAGTGCCTGACTTTCGCTGGGAGAAAACACATGTCACCTCTCACCAAAGATGTTTATGTCTTTTCACAAACCTGTCTTCTTTCAGCCTAAAGACATTCCAACTGGAAATGACTACAAAGCCAGGAGTTGATAGGTTAGGGGTGTTTAGTAATGCTTAAAATAATACCCTCGTGGACTCAGATGCGATTCTGCACTGTGAGCCCAGCGTAGCAGCAACCTGGCCCCGCGGGGACTGGGAAGCCTTTTTGTTGCTGGCTAGAGACATTGGTGGGAGGAGGTGGGGAGTGGGGAGCCTGCCTTTGACCTGCCAACTCTGAAACTAACAGACTGGGGGCTGCAGAGCACTTGGGGAACTAGCTAAGTGAAGTTAATAAATATGGATGGAGCCTGCCTTGGTCCACCTTGGGGACTGTATTCAGATGAAGGATTGCTGGAGGCTGGTGGTGACGGAGTCTGGAGAGTCTGCACGGCCGTAGCCGAGGAGCACAGAGAGCAGTTCCATAAACATTCATTGGGGGCCTTTTATGAACCAAGTTCAATGTACTGGGCTCTGCTGGGAGTGAGACTGGGGATGGGTTAAGCTACAAAGGAAATATATGAACAGCTGCTACACTTCAAGACCATTCTGCCTGGTGGAGGACCAGACATTTCAACAAATAGTCACAGTATAATGAAGTAAGTACAGGATGCTAGAGAGAATATAGCTTCTCGTGGACTAGTCTGGTGGTTTCAGGAAAGCATCTTAAAGGAGATAAAACCGATCTAGAACGGGAAGGATGCAGGGTAGTGTCCAGGTGAGAATGGATTTCTTGGGAGAGAAACGGTCAAGGCACAACTGCCTATGACAGTGTGGTGTGCTCAGAGACTATGACCTGTCCTTTATTCCTGCGTCCTAGAGTCTAAGGTGGGCAATGGCAGAAGACAGGGCTGAAGAAGTGGCTGAGGCTGGTCATGTGGGGACATTGTGGTCTCTGTTAACGTGCCAGCACTGCCCCGTGGATGTGTATAGTGGAGAGTCACTGAAATTATAAGCAAGAGATGATCTGATCCACCTGTTAGGAAGCTCGTTCCCTAGCAGCACGAGCGATCCAGGTGCAGGGTCCAGAATGGAGGTAGAGAGACAGACCAGGTAGGACACGCCAACAGCCTCAGTGGGATATGCCGAGAAAGTAAATGACAGTAACCATAAAAGGTTAGGATCAGAAAGAACACTAGAATTGGTAAGAACATATCATATAGTTCAATGTCTATTTTCTACAAATGAAGTAACTGAGGACAAGAGAGGGTGAGTGGCCTATCCAAGTTTATATGGTAATGAAGCTTTACTGGCAGCCAAATCAGGACCGAGGACCCTGGCCTTCTGATTTCCAGCCCAGTGACTTTTCCACTCAGCGATGCCAAGATCAGTCCCAGCATCCTGCTTGTTAGGCAATGCCCTGGAGAAATTTCAAAATTTACTTGGCCAGCATTTTTCCTGTTAATATCTAGGAGGTGGGAACAGCATTTGCTCTATCTAGCCAGACTGCCTGGGAGGGATCTTTTCTGTTACCTTCTTTCTCTGTGATTTTAGATTCCTCCCTTAATTGTGCCACCTTCTTCTCCAGAAAACCTTCTCAACTACTGCCTAGGAAATGCTGCCCCTTCTGCTGAGTCTAAGTGGTGCACGACACAGTCCAGCACCTTTTCTCCAGCTCGCTTCCTCTGCGTGTGGACCTGACTGCTGCAGCAGTGTTAGGCACTGGGAATACTGGGAGCACATGTGGCCCAACAAAATGAAGATCACCTGCTTGTGTCTACGCTGCCCCCTTGCACGTATGACCATTTTACACAGCAGCATTATCTGTGCAAATACTGTCTGGTGTGGTCTTTTTTAGTCAATTGTATGTGTACATATTTGTATATATATTTGTATTAGTTTTATAGTAGTCATAAGTAGCAGGAGATTGGGAGTGAGGCCTAAGGCTCGGGTAACTGAATTAATCTCCAAACTTCAGTTTCCTCAACTGGAGAATGTGGATCATACTGCTGCCTGGAGGGTTCCTAGCACGTGGTGGGGGTACAGAAGTATCGGACCTACTCCCACATTTGTGGTTGTCTCTGGTTTGGGGAAATACGGTGTTTTCATAAACATCCACATATGGTTGTAAATGGTACCATAGCTAACAGTCAAAGGTCATTTTTAATGATATTTTTGAGCATAGAGTAAAATCTTTATATCTTGCAAAAGTAGGGAGAAAAAAATAAAGAAACAAAGACTAAATTAGCTAAGAAGTCTGTGGCCTTCCAATATTGCCCGTATTGCAGTAACCAGAATGCAATGCATACCTGAGTGTGGCCATGTGGTTTGTGGAGCGTGCTGATCACAGGGGTGACACCGTGTTCCACTAGCGATGGCCCTCTGGCAGCCTCACGCAGCGCTGAAAGAGCAGAAGATGAGGAGTGGGCCTCCGGTTGTGGGCGAGTCAGCTGAGGGGAGGGGGGCACATGAGCCAGGAGGGAGGAGAGGGGTAGAATCCAAGAAGTGCTTTGGTAGCTAATGTAGTCTTCAAGTTAAATTGTCGCTACTCTAAAATGCTCCCCATCTTCCTCTTCTCTTCTCCATTTCTTCTGTTCAGCAGAACTAAATTCATGGGGAGCTTGGGTGGCTGGGGTGGGGAGGTGGGCAAATGAACTATAAACTTCTGGTTGTTAGATGAACTCAGGTTCCCTCTTAGCTGATGTTAAAGTAAAAAGTCGGAGAAAGTTAATTCAGTCATTAAGTATGTGTTAAGTGTCAACAACTTAATTCTTACCAGGTGCTTTTATAGACAGTGGGGACATAGCAGTGACCAAACCAAAGCGTCTGTCCTCATTGTTTGTTCATAAACAATTAAATGTATCAGTTCCTAGTATATCCCATGATACTCAGTCCAATCCATAATCATCAGTCAGGCAAGGGGAAAGTGGCAGGCATGAGGTCAGAGAGGTGGTAGGGGCAGGTGACTACGTGAGGACACTGTGAGGACTCCCGCTTTTACTTAGCATGAGGAGGGAAGCCATTGGAGAGATTTGCACAGAAGAGGGACATGGGCTGGTTTACATCCCAGAGGATTCCTTCCACTGGCCATATGGAGACTAGACTAGGGTGGCCACGAGTGGGAGCAGGAAGACCAGTTGTGAGACTCTGGGGGAAAAGTCATGCAGGGGTAATGCTGGTCTGAAGCGGGAGGGAGCAGGAAGGCTGCGTTTGGGGCAGACTTTGAAGGAGGAGGTGAGAGCACAGGCCGATGGTTTGGATGTGATTGTGAGAGAAAGTGCAGAGACAAGGAGAATGTGAAAGTTTTGTGATGAGCAATTAGAAGGAAGGAACTGTTATTTCCTGGGATGGAGGAAGAACTCAAGGATGGTCTTGGGGGGAAGTAAGAGTTTAGATTTTAGAAATGTCGAGTCTGAATTCCTTTTCAGATACCCAAGGGGGGATATGGAGGCTGAAGTTCAGGGAGTGGTCCGAGCCAGAGTTACAGACTTGGGAGGAGAGGGTCAGGTAGGGAGTGAGAGCAGAAGGAAGAGGTCTGAGGACTAAGTCTAGGGATCTCAATGACTGGAATCTTGAACTGGCTGAAGAGACTAAGGAGTCACCGCCAAAGAAGGAAGGAAACCCATGCTTACAGAAGTAGGAGAGAACAGTGTCCCGTGAGCCCAGCGAAAGGAAGTGTTTCCAGAAGGAGTGATAAGCTGTGTCCAATGCTGCCGCCAGGTCAGGAAAAAGGTAAAGGCAGGAAGTTCGCCTCTGGGTTTAGATCGTGGAGATCCCTGAGCGCTCCCCGTGGAATGGCAAGGCACAGGCTAGCTCTCAGTGGGTCCCAGAGCAAATGGGAGAATTGGGGAAAGCAGATGTGCACCTCTCTTTTGAGAGTCGTGTTGCTATAAAAGGGAGCAGAAAAATGTGAAAGTAGCTTAACAGGAACACAGTCAGAAGAGAATTAAGATGGGAGATATTAGAGCACGTTGGTGTGTTGGCGGGAATGATCCACAGAGACAGGGCAACGTGGTGATCAGCAGGGGAACGGGACAGGCGCCAGAGCAGTGCCCGAGAGTAGGTGGGTGGTGCGGGGGAGACCCGTGTGCTCCAGTTGGTAGCTGGGACTTAGGATGGAGCATAGACGCTCCTTCCACTGCAACGGGACGGGAGGCACAGTATGTGGAGCAGACCAAGTAGGAGTAGAAGCAGCGGTTTAATCAAACTTCACTTCTTAAAGGCCAACCCCTAAGCTTTGGTTTTCTGACTTCATGAGTCATGCCCACTGTGTTCCCAACGTGTCCACAGAGTTCACACACATGTCTGTTTTATGTATGAGCAGTCTTTGGTACGGTGGGAAGGAGCTCTAACATACAAATTATTTTTTTGAGTGGGAGAAAGAGCTCCCAGCTAGAAATCTACGCCAGTGTCAACACTACACAACGTCAGTGGGAGGGAGGGGGAGATTTTTATGTGTCTTCTCTCCCGTGCCTAGAATAGTGTGTGGCACATCAATAAAGCAGAAAGAGAATTTATACTTCATAAGCAACTATTAGAAGCAGATAGATACATGGTAGACGTTATCTTACTCAACATGCCAGTTTTACAGAGGCGGAGATGGAGGCTCGGAGGCGCTGCACACCTGGCAAAGGGCACGTCCAGCCAGCAGGCAGCTGGCAGGACTGAACCCAGTTTTGTGGGTCCCCAAAGCCCTGGCCTTGCACTGCACCATGCGCTGCCCTTCTCATTACTTGAGAACCAGGGAAAGTCACATAACCAATCACTCTTGGTTGTTTCAAATTTAGAGAGCGTTGGACAAGAGGCCTGCCAACTTCTGTTCCAATTAAATGGCTCCCTAAGATGGGAGGCCCAGGGGACGGCTACAGGACATGGTGCCTGACCTCCATTTGCAGTTCCCTCCACACCAACTCTGCAAGCAGCGCCCTCACCAGCTCTGCCACCTCTGACCCAGGCTCAGCTCTGTCCACTGACACAGCCAGCTGTCTGCACCCTGCCTTGGGTTCATCGTGAGCCCTTGAGGGGCCTGTGGCCTCTGCCCTTTGGAGCAGAACCCGCCCTCTTAGGCTTCTGTCCCCAGTCTTAGATCTCCACTCCCTGCATTTGCCACACCGTCACTAATCACATCACTTTCTGGGGTTTCTTTGTCTTCAGTATGAAATCCACTCCCCTCTCCTTTTTCATTATTATAACTTTGAGGTGTCAAGTTTAAAATATGTCTATGTTTAAAAAAGACTAGAGGAACATGAAAGCAAGATTTGAGCACACAGAGAAGATGATGGTATATGGCCCCCTTTGTTCCCCAAGACACAACAGAGTCAGACCCTACCTTCCGGCCTGTCCTCCCCTCCCCCCACTCCACGCCCTTCCCCCATCACTGCCACTAAGCCTCACTCAGCCTCTGACTCCACTTACTTCGGCCAGCACACTATTTAACCCATGGTTTGTGGAATTATTCCTCTTCTAAGCTCTCACCTCCTCTAGAACTTCCCCACCTCAATTGGATACCCTTCTTTTATCCTCATTGAAAGGCTTCAACAAATGCGCAGGTTAAAAAGAATAAGGGGGAGGCAGGGTGGGGAGAGGGAAGGGGAGCAGAGATTGTATCTATCACACATATTTGTTCCTTACTAGACTGTAAATCCTGGTGAACAGGAATTATATCGGTATCTGAATGTCACGGTTATAAGCGGTCCCCTTTCTCAGCTCTGCACCTCCCCATTCCAGTTAAAGCTGCCCAAACCCACCCTTATTCCTCATTTCCCCTTAAAGAACCCACTGGACTTCACAGGTCTGTTCCAGAGACCCCTTGTCCAACGGGTGGCAATGCTTGTCCAATTGCAGTATTCCCATTTGGTGCATCACCAACCAATCCCTGTAGTAGTGTGACTCTCTGCCTCCCCTGCAATGTTTAAATGTGTAAGATTCAATGTTCGACATGCATGCCTCTGCATTGCCTTATTTCGCATTGGGGTTGGTGGCTGGGGGAGGCATTCAACTCACCATTGCTTTTCATGGAGACTAGGACAGTAGTCCCCCCTTACCCATGGGGATGACATTCCAAAATACCAGGGGGGCCTGAAACCATGGATAGTACCAAACGCTATCCACACTGTGCTTTTTCCTATACGTGCATCTGCTCACTGAAAGGAAGCACTATATAGCTTCTCTTTGGTATTGTCAACATCATCCCTCTTGCATTTTAGGGCCATGATTAAGTAAAATAAACGCTACTCGAACACCACCAGCCCTGCAACACTGTGACAGTCGATTCGATAGCTCAGACAGCTGCTAAGTGGCTAACAGGCAGGTAGGGTGCCCAGAGTGGATGCCCTGGACAAAGGGCTGATTCACGTCCCAGGCAGATAAAGGGGGGCCACTGTAGTCTTTCATAACTGCCACCACCAGAAGGAATAAGCAACAAAGCTGAGATGAAACAGAAAAGCAAGAATTGGGCATCGGGTTTCACCCCACTTCTGAGTAGCAAGATGAAATTAAAACCCTCCTAAGAAGTCCCTGAATTCCTTTTACCACTCTTTCCACAAACCGTCTCTTTTTTCAATCCATGGCCCAAGGCATAAAAGGAAAGTGAAAAAAAATCAAAGCAATCCTAGTAACATTTGTGGTAGAAAATCTGACCAGATTGGTATGTGTGAATTTCATATTATTCTAAACTCCCATTATTCTCAATGGGTAAATTTAGGGGGTAGTTAGAATGCCCGATGTTTGGAGACCTGCCAAAGAACAAAGGGTTTCTAATGAGAACTGGGGGACCCAGTCTTTGGGGGCTCCACGTCCCACCTATGCACCCTCAGCTCCAGCTTAAGCTGGGGGTAAAACAGGCCCTTAATAGGAGGGAAAGTACAGACACCCCAGGGCTTCTTAAAAGGTGCCAGGCCCCTACCACAAAAACCTCAGGGAACAGGAGA
>PVKM010052607.1:0-10210 GCA_004027735.1 Carollia perspicillata
ACTTTACGTATTATTGGGGCAAACAAGTACAATTGAAAAGAGTACATCGCCAGCCAGAAACAAAACGGAAAAGTACCAGGCCAGTCAAGAACCATTTCTAAGTTCTCTGTTTCCTTCACTGACCAAAGAATTTATTGAATCTAATCAAGAAGTACTTTAGTTGAATGCCAGTGAATTTCTTTCCACCTGGTGGAGGCAAAGGCTGAGCTTGCCATCACAGAAGTTTATACGTGCATATTTTAAATTTCCTCTTAGAATGTCTAATTTTTCCCGTCAGAACAATTATTTCCACCATTCTCTCATTTGGAGGAGGTATTTTTATGCTAAGTCAGAGATTAAATATAACATTTAATTGAATTTTCAGTTTTTCATTTCCCTTACAGCTTTGAAACAAAAGTTACTTTTATTAAAATAGGAGTTGAGAGTCAAAACAAAATGTGGTAGCATAGTCTGAAGTTCAAGTGTGCTTTTTTAAAAAAAGAGTCAGAATGCAAGGAATTTATTTCCACATCTGAGAATTAAAGGAACTTGCCAGTAAACTAAAATGTAACTAACAATGATTCAATGAATATTTTTAAAGAGGTCTTGCAGAGATCTATTAATAAAGGTGGAGCATGCAGAGGACCTTTCTTATTCTTACCATGCAATGAATGTGTGCGCATTAGGGAAAAATTAGAAAATATAGATGAAGAAAAAGAAAAAAGTGAAGAAATCTTCTTACATCACTTAAGAGCCCACCACTCTAGAACAGAAGAGCGACTGTTTACATCTGGGAGTATGCACATTTTACATATATATAGTTAAGATGAGGAGTCAGATTCTTCCTGTTCTCCCACAACAGAGGCTGAGGTCATTTGAGGATGAAAGGCAATCGTTACTTAACACTCTAACCACCAGCCTCTGGGGCCAACCTTCTGCCCTCAGCCTTGCCAGTAAGTACCAGTACAGCACCCAGCCCAATGTCACTCCCTTCCCACCCAAAGTTCAAGGTAAGATAAAGAGGAAAGGCAAGAGGATCCTTCTTCTTCTTTCACATGGAGATGAGGAGGTTTGAGGTTGTTTTTTCCTCCCTGAAGCCCAGCAAGGGGAACTCTGAGGAAAAAAAAAAACAACCCTAAATATTAGAGGTGATTGTAAGGTGGGGCCCTGGCATATTATTCTCCAGCTGGATGCTGGCTCCAGACAGGCTCATATACATGCATGCTATCTATAGGAGCAGAATATGGTAAGGGAGTACTTGGGAAGGCCTTTGGGACACTGAGAATCTAGGAGTATGGTAATGGAATTTTAGCAATTCTTTCCATCTATGAAGAAAAGAGAGTTTGCTTGCCACATGTTTGTTGAGGTTTGGAGGTGCACTTGATTTTGGAGAGTTCTGAAAGTGGAGGCTTTTTGAAACACCATGCCAGCATTGCTTGGGGGTAGTGTACTTGGAAAGAAGAGTTGTCCAACTCCTACCCCATTCCTGTTTTCTGGGTGCCTTTCGAAACACCCTGATAATTTCTCTGGTTCCACATAGATGTTCACGGGCAAATGAATTAGGAGTCTTGAGGCTTCCCAAATGTGTATTTTGAGGGTTGAGTAATGAGGTATTCAACTTTGAGAGAGCACCGGGAATGCACACAGAAGGGGCCAATAGGAAACATGCCTGCATGCTGGAGAAGACTCTTGATCAAGAGAACGTGTACAGCTAAAGACAAAAAACACCCCCCCCCAAAGTCACACTCACTGCCAGTGAGGAGCTTTGCACATCAGTAGGGTCCCTATACCAGATCAAACCAGATGGACCCGGAGCAAAGATAGGGTCCAGTTAACATTTAGGTGAGGAGGCTCTGCCCAATCTTTCTTCTGTATCGTCAACGCTGGAGGAGTTGGTGCATGAAAGAGGAAAGGGGAGGAGATGTTTTAGGATCTAACCATATGCTACCATACACTGCACTCCCCTCTCTAAGCCACCAAGGGAGAAGGGGAGAGATCAAGCTTTCAGTTCAGACTACATCTTAAATACATAGATAATATTTTCCTAGAAACTTAAAGTGATCGAAAGGTTATGGAACATAGCCAAGACTTCACTGATAGAGCACCCACACATACATTTAGTTTTCAGTAAGTTCCAAGTCCTCAATAAGCCTGTTTTGTACGTGTATGTATTCTGGTAATATGTAGAACTAGGTTATTCATGCCAGTTCTTTTTTTGAAAACACCAGCTAAAATTCATGGAAAAGATATAAATAATTATCAGATGAAAATTTAAGTATAAGAAATAACTTATAATGGCAAATCAAAGAAAAAGTCCCCTTTAGTCTTGAGGACATTTGCTGAAGCAGAAGAAAATTAACTGTAGCTTTCACTGCCTCGATGGCACAGAAAAAAGCAGATGGGCACCTAGAAACTATCCAAACCTCTGCAAAACTTGGATCCCAAACTGCTACACACAAAATAAATATAAATCACAAAAGATTATCAAACAACTGTGCTCCCTACATTTACATAAATGAAAAATAAACTTGAAAGTATTGATGAAGAAACAGATAATCATAAAAAGTTATGTAGCAGATTTAAAAAAATAGTAGTTGCCTTTAACAGTGGATCAGATATAGCTGAAGAGAGAACTAGTGAACTAGAAAAATAGATCAGAAGAAATTTTCCAAAATTCAGAACAGAGATAGCAAGAGATTTAACATCTATGTTCATCCTGTAATTTTCTTCCTTTGTTGTGTTTTGACCTGGTTTTGGAATTAGGATATTATTAGCTTCATAGAGAAAATTTGGAAATCTTCCCTCTTCTTGAATTTTTTGGAATAGTTTAAGAATGATAGGTGTTAATTCTTCTTTGAATGATTGGTAAAATTTGTCTGTGAAGCCATCTGGTCCAGGGCAATTGTATGTTGGGAGTTTTTGATTACTGCTTTGATTTCACTAGTTGATAGCAATCTATTCGGGTTTTCTTCTTCTTCCTGTTTTGGAAGATTGTATATTTCTAGAAATTTATTCATTTCTCCCAGGTTGTCCAATTTCTTGGCATATAGTTTTTCATAGTAATTTCTTACAATCCTTTGTATTTCTGTGGTATCCAGTATTCTCTTCCATTTTTAATTTTATTTATTTGGGTCCTCTCTCTTTTCTCTTGATGAGTCTGGTTAAAAGTTTGTCAATTTTGTTTATCTTTTCAAAGAACCAGCTCCTGGATTCATTGATCTTTCGAATTGTTTTTTCAGTCTCTGTGTCATTTATTTCTTCTCTGATCTTGATCATTTTCTTCTTTCTACTCACTCTAGGCGTTGTTTGTTATTTTTTTCTAGTTCTTTTAGGTGTAAGTTTAGATTGTTTGTTTGTTCGTTTGTTTGTTTGTTTTTGAGATTTTTCTATCCTCTTTAGGTAGGCCTGTAATGCTGTAAACTTCCCTCTCAGAACTGCTTGTGCTGTGTCCTATAGGTTTTCAGTTGTTGCATGTTTATTTTTATTTCTTTCCAGGTACTTTTTTATTTCTCCCTTGATCTTATTGTTAACCCATTCATTATTTAATAACATTCCTTAACCTCCATGTATTTGAATGTTTTTGAGGGGTTTTTTTCTTGAGGTTGATTTTAAGTTTCAAACCATTGTGATCTGAGAAAATGCTTAATATGACTTCAATTTTCTTGAATTGGTTAAGGCATATTTTGTGTCCAACCATGTGGTCTATTTTTGAGAATGTTCTGTGTGCATTTGAAAAGAATGTATACTCTGCTTCTTTGGGGTGAAATGTTCTGAAAATATCAATTAAGTCCATTTAATCTAGTGTGTCATTTAATGCTGCTATATGCTTATTAATTTTTTATCTGGAAGGTCTGTCCATTGTTAACAGTGGAGTGTTAAAACTCCCTGTAATACCTGTATTGCTGTTGCTCTCTTTCTTAAAGTCCTCCTAGATTTTCTTTATATATTTAGCTGTTCCTATATTGGGTGCATATATGTTTACTAGGATTATATCCTCTTGTTGGACTGACCCCTTAAGTATTACGTATGTAATAAAATAAAAACTAAATTTATCAATAAGTGCTCTAAATAAAGGATAAGATAGCCTGAAAACATTCCAGTTGTATGCTCTTCACTAGGGATATGTCTGAACTACAAGGACCCAGAAAGATTAAAAGTAAAAGAATTGAAAAAATATATACTATATAAATACTAATGCTCCTCCCTCCATCAAAAAAAAAAAAAGCTGGACTAACAAATTAATATTACAAAGAATGGATTTCAAGACAAAATACTGTTAGAGATTAAGATGATAATATACAAGAAATATTGCTTTCTCAAATTTGTATGAAAAGTATATGTCAAAATTCATAAATCAAAAATTGATATGCCTAAATTCATAAGTCAAAAATTGATATATCTGTAATAAAAGTGTAAGTAAATAGTCACAGTAGGAACTTGCAAGTGCACTTTTTTTAGTTATTTACTCACAAAGAGACAGAGTTTAGCACAGAAATAAACAATTTAAACAGCATAATTTTTTAACCCACTTGACCTCACAGGCGCACATAAATAGCATCAGCATCTGCTGCATGTGACTCCTTAGAGTCACAGAAAAAGTAATGAGATTGATTACGGACCCATCCAGTTTCAAATGATGGAAGTTCTACAGCATATATTCTTTAACCACATTGTAGTTGAGCTAGAAACAAAGAAGAGGTCACCTCCATATGTCTGGAAACAAAAAAACATGTTTCAAAAAACAACCATATTTGAAAGAAAATCCTAATGGAAATTATAAAATATTTCTAACTAAATAATAAAATAGTATATGTTAAAAATTGTGAGATGTAGTCTAAGCAGTATAAGAGGGAAATTCATAGTCTTACATGAAAATACTAGAAAGTAATATGGGCTGATACTGAACTAAGCATACATATGAAGTAAAAAAGAATAAACCCAAAGAAGGGAGAAAGCAAGAATAAAATGAAGAGCATAAATTTATGAGATTGTGACATACAAAAGAGAGAATCAACAAAGCCAAAATTGATTTATATAAAATAATTATCACATTAAAAACTATGGTCAAGAAATTAAAAGAGAAAGTACCACTAACCGATATCAAAAGTGAAAAGGTAAGCATGACTACAGATGCCTCAGATACTTAAAATACAATAAATTTGATTTAGTAAATACATTTATGACAAAATCGATAAACTACCAGGTAAAAATAAAGCTCACCAAAACAGATCAAGAAGACAAACATATCATACAAATCACCCAAGAAGGCTCTGATAATCAGTAGTGTTTCTATACATTAACAGTGACCTATCTGAAAAGGAGAAAATAATCCTGCTTATAATAGCAACAAAACCAATAAAATACTTAGGAATAAATACAGCCAAGGAGGCAAAAGCTCTGTACATTGAAAATTATAAGACAGTGATGAAACAAACTGAAGAACACACAAATAAATAGATATATTGTATTCATGGGTTGGAAGAATTAATATTGTGAAAATGTTCAAACTATTCAAAGCATATATTTAATCCAATCCTTATTAAAACTCCAATAGCATTTTTCACATAAATAGAACAAACAATCTTAAATTCATTTTTAAAAAAGAGTTTATTTATTGATTTTAGAGAGGTGGGGAAGGGAGGGAGAAAGAGAGGGAGTGAAACATCAATGTGTGGTTGCCTCTAGCACACTCAATAATGGGAATATGGCTTGCAACCTGGGCATGTGCCCTGACTGGGAATCAAACCAGTAATGCTTTGTTTCGCAAGCCTGTGCTCAATCCATTGAGCTATACCAGCCAGAGCCTCAATCTTAAATTCTTACAGAACCACAAAAAGACTCCAAGTTACAAAAAAAAAAACCTTAAGAAAGGAGAAAAAAAGCTGGAGACTTTATATTTTCTGATTTCAAAGTATATTGCAAGTCTATAGTAATAAAAATAACATGATATGCACATAAAAACAGATGCACAGATCAATGGAACAGACAAAGAGCCCAGAAATAAACCCACACACATATGGTCAACTAACATTTCACAAGAGAGTCAAGATTATTCAATGGGGAAAGTCATCAATGAATGATATTAAGAAAACTGGATTTTTCACGTGCAAAAGAATGAAATTGGACTCCTATCTTACACCATATACAAAAACTAACAACACGAATTAAAGATTTAAACATGAGGCCTGAAGTCATAAAACTCATAGAAGAAACATAGGGAAAAGCTCCTTAACATTAGTATTAGCAATGTTTTTTTGATATGATGCCAAAAGCACAAGCAACAAAACCAGGAATAAACAAGTGGGACTGAATCAAACTAAAGAGCAGAAGTGTTTTTTTATACAGCAAAGGAAGCCATCAACAGAGTGAAAAGGCAACTTGTTGAATGGGAGAAAGTATTTACAAATCATATATTTGATAAGGAGTTAATATCCAAAAGATACAAAAACTCATATAACTCAATAGCAAGAAAACAAATAATACAATTTTTAAAAATGGGTAGAGAACCTGAACAGGGAATTCTCCAAAGAAGACATATGAATAACAGATACATGAAAAAGTACTCGACATCCCTAATCATCAGGAAAACACAAATCAAAACTACAATAAGATGTCATCTCACACTTGTTAGAATAGCTGTTATAAAAAAACAAGAGGTAAGTGTTGGCAAAGATGTGGAGAATAGGGACCTTTGTACTGATACACTGTTGGTGGGAATACATATTTTACAGTCACTGTGAAAAAGAGCATGGAGACTCTTCAAACAATTAAGCATAAAACTATTGTATGACCCAGCAATCCTTCTTCTGGGTATAAATCCAAAGGAAATGAAAGCAGGACATTGAAGAGACATCTGCATCCCCACGCTCATTGCACTAGTATTCACAGTAGCCACCACATGAAAATAAACTTGTGTCCATCAATGGATAGATAGATAGAGAAAATATTACCCCCCACAGGAATATCATTCAGCCATATAAAGAAGAAAATGTCACATTCGTAACAACGTGAATGGAATTTGAAGGTGTTATGCTAAGTGAAATAGGTCAGAGAAAGAAAAATATGCAATAATCTCACATATACGTGGGATCTAAACATGTCACACGTACAGAGACAACGTAGAATGGTAGTTTCTAGGAGGTTGGAGGTGTGGGAACTGGGGAGATGTTGGTCAAAGGGTGTAAACTTTTAGTTATGAGATGAATAAGTTCTGAGAATATAATGTATGTGACTACAGTTGATAATACAGTAACATACACTTCCAGACTGCCAAGAAAGTAGATCTTAAATGTTCTCATCACACACTCAAAACTATAGTAACTATGTGAGGTGATGGATGTGTTAACTAACCTCATTGGGGTGATCATTTTGCAACATACATTTATCAAACCATCACATTGTACATCTTAAACTTATACAATGTTATATTTTAATTATATCTTAATAAAGCTGAAGAGAAAAAGACATAGACATCCTAAGTAGTCATATTAAATAAATAAAATTCATAGCCAACATTTTCCACAAAGAAAATGTCAGGACCAAATGGCGTCATTGGTGAGTTGTCACAAGTGTTCCAGAAAGAAGTAATCCAATCTTCTGTAGACTCTTACATAACATACAAAGAGAGGAAACACTTCTCAACTCATTTTATAATATCAGGAAAACCTTGATGCCAGAATCTAAAAGGATAATACAAGAAAAAATTATAGACCAGTTTCACTCAGGGAAATGAATGCACACCAGTCCAGCAATATATAAAATTATAATCCATCATACCACGAAGAAGAAACAGTTTTAATAAATAAAATTAGGTATCATTTTATGATAAGTTCTTAGCAATGGACAAGAGTGCTCTGGTAATCTACTGAGACTATCTATAAAAATAGACACTGTGCATATCATAATTAATAGCAACATATTAAAAGCTTGGCTTTCATAGTAGGGATAAATCGTCAGAAATGCTCACCATCATTACTTCTCTCCAACACTGTAGTGAAGATCTTCAGTGTCACAGTAAGGGAGAAAATTATATAAGTGGGAAGAGATCAGGAAATAAAATACAAAATGCTAATTTTTCATAGGTATGACTGTATACAAAGGATATAACAAATTATCTACTTATAAATTATTAGAAATAATCCTAGAGCTTACCAGGGTTGTTGTTCATAGAACATACATATCATACACAAAATTAGAGACCTATAGTTGGAAGAAACAGCAACAACAATACTAAAGAATAACAGAGAAAAGTATCTTCATAGCTTTGGAAGGGGAGAGAGATTATTGAACTATATATAAGTACAAAAATCATAAAACAAAATAATTAAATGCAACTATATTAAAATTAAGAAGTTCTGTTCACCAAGCTTACCATAGAAACAATGAAAAGTTGAGCACAGCGTAGGAAAATATAACTAAATATGTATAACTGACAAAAGCATATATAAAAGTGTAGTATTCATATAAATAATTCATTCTACTATGTACTACTATTGGCCTATTGGAATATATTCTATTAGGGGCATAGATAATATAGATAAATAGATGAAATATACGAGGTCTGTCTGGAAAAAGTCCAGCCATTGTTAACATAACAACAGTTTGTGAGACATCGATGTAACCTCACAGCCAAGGAGAGGAGACTGGGACACACAAGCGTGAACAACAACTTCACTGTACTAGTCAGTGGGGCAGTAAACACCACTGAGTGAGTGTGTGTGCTGTGTGACCATTGCATTCAAAATGTCTGAGCAAGTAGAGCAACGAATCTGCATCAAATTTTGCATTAAGCTTGAAAATTATAAGATGATTCAGAAGGCCACAGCTATGGGGAACTGGTGATTGGCAGCTTGCTCACGGCACTGCACCCACTCGTGCATCACGTCTCATGCAGGGGATTTTGGCAACACATCAAATCACCCAGGTGACTCAACCCCATTACAGCCTAAATTTGGCACCTTGTGACTTCTGGCTTTTCCCAAAACTAAAAATCACTTTTGAAAGGGAAGAGATTTGACACCATCAGTGAGATTCAGGAAAATACAATGGGGCAGCTGATGGCGATTGGGAGAACGGTGTGAGGCCCCAAAGTGCCTACTTTGAAGGGGACTGAGGCATCATTGTCCTACGTATAATGTTTCTTGTATCTTCTATCTTCTTCAATAAATGTCTCTATTTTTCATAGTACATGACTGGCTACCTTGTGGAACAACTTTGTATATAGTGTGTTAAACATGATCAATGCCGAGGAGAAGTTCTCGTCTCGGCAACAGAGGAGCATATATTTGTGGTCAGTAAACATACACATACATTGTCATTCATTCACAGATGATGTGATGAGTCTAGGATAAGTTGGGCCATCCCTAAGATTTACATAGTTTTGGAGAAGGTCTTGGATGGCAGGGCAAAGGTGTCATGGCCACCGTAATGAGAAGGTATCTACAGAATGAAGCACAAAGCAGGTAGCTCCATAGAATATGACAGAATTTATTATAGGGTAATTTACTTATAGGAAGATTGGGACATTTTGGAGCAGACAGTAGTTTTGCATAAACTATTTTCTGCCAGCAGGCCCCTGTTACAGTACTTTTTTAATAGTGTAACTCAAGTAGGTACTGATGATTGAGAAGACAAAGGGACAAAGAATGCAGTATAATCAATACTATCACCAGTCTGATGTTTATCTCAGTTGTCATGCATTCTGGCTGGGGCTCACAAAAATATTTATGGATAAATTTTAAGGAATACAGAAAATCATCAACTAGGAAGCTTTGCTATGCTCGCTAGGACAGTGAGGCTGGTCAAAGGTCACAAAATGAAACTTAAGGGTGAAATCAAATGTGGGCCCCAAAGGTGGAGTTGGTTTTGCTCACAGCTACGCTAAACAGAAAGTATTCCATCTGCTCCCCTTTGCCCCCTCCACACACTCTCCTGTGCATATGCACACACACACTTCACTCTCCTGCTTGTGGTTATGGGTAACTCCTTAAACAGAAACAAAGCTTTTACTTCTAAAATGCAAGGATGTCTTAGAGAGATAACATTGTACTGAATTTTCATTTAATTTCCAATTACCCATCTTAGATTTTTTCCCTGAGACTATACAGAAGGAGACAAGTAAGAACAGACTTTTGGCATTGCTGTCAGCAGCGGAGGGCAATGTATAGAGTGGGCTGTAGAAAACAAAGGATTTAAAAAAGTTTAAAGAAAACAAAAGATTATTCAGCTTAAC
>PVKM010052608.1:0-10207 GCA_004027735.1 Carollia perspicillata
ATGTGCCCTGACTAGGAATTGAGCTGGCAACCCTTTGTTCACAGGCTAGCATTGAATCCACAGAGCCAGGGCTCAATGAGTTTTTTGAGCATCTTGACCACTGGTGTTTTCAACTCTGTGTCTGATGGACTGGTTATCTCTGTTTTGTTTAGCTCTTTTTCTGGTGTTTTGATTTGTTCTTTTATGTGGGCCGTGGTTCTTTGTCTCCTCGTTTTGGCAGCTTCTCTGTGTTTGTTTCTATGTATTAGGTAGAGCTGTTTTGATTCTGTGTGTTGGTAGTGTGGCCTAATGTAGTAAGTGTCCTATAGGGTCTAGTGGCACCCTTCCCTTTCACTAAAGCTGGGTACTTGAAGTTTGCTCTTTGTGTGGGCTGACTTCATCCTCCTATTGTAGTTGAGCCTTCGTTGCTATCGGCAGATCAATGGGAGGATTTACCCAGGCCAGTCAGCTGCAAGTATTGGCTGTGAACACTTACCTCTAACTCAGTCCTCCATGGAGGATCAGCTGTGCAGGGGCAGGGTGTTGGTTCTCTGGTGTTGTTTGTAGCTGTCCATTAGGTTTGCAGGCCTTGGGCTTTCCTGGGTGGTGCAGGCCAAGGTAAGCCTTCACCTGTGTTTTGCCTGGGGCTGCTCTGTCTGAGCTATAAAGCAATCTGAAGATGGCTGTGACTTGTGCTGGGCTTGGAGATTCCCAGGCTAAGCCAAACTGTGAATCTAGGCTGGTCGCTGCTAGTGCTGGTTCTGGGGCTCAGTGAGGCCATCTGTTGCTTGTTTGATAAGATTTAGGAAGTTGTGAACCATGAGCCAAGAGCAGCCCTTTCTGGAAAAGCAGCTTGGGTGGGCCTGTAAGTTGGGTGGGGGTAAAGCCTCTGTGGATCTCCATGGTGGGTTGAACAGTGTTAGCTAGTTTGATGGAGTCTCAGATATGGCACCAGCTTGCCAGCTTGGTGGGGCAAGGGTATAGAAAAGGGACAATGGCCTCTGCTCACCTTGATGCCAGACACTTCAGTTTCTCTCTGTATACCACTGGTGCCTTTCAAGCTGCTACCCCTATGCTGGAGCTCAGTGGGAGTAAGTCTGAGTAAATGAGTCCATGTATGTTGGTTCTTTAAGAGGAACTACTTGGAGCTCTAGAAGTTTCTTCTACTGACTCAATCTCTGCTGGTTTTTGCAGCCAGTAGTTGTAAGGACTTATCCTCCTGGTACTGGAACCCTGGTCTGGGGGGCCCAGTGTGGGGGTAGGACTCCTTGCTCCTGAGATATTCTTGATTTTTATCCACCACACATGGGTGAGGGACCAGTCTGTTTCACATCTGCACCCTTCTACCAGTCTGGATGGATGTGGTGTCTTTAATTCCGTAGTTGTCAGGCTCCCATTTAACTTGACTGATGGTTCTGAGTGATGTTCGTTCTATATTTTAGTTGTAATTTTGATGTGGTACAAACAGGCAAGCCATGGCTGCCTACACTGCCATCCTGACCAGGAGTCATGCTCAGTTAGTTTTGAATGCAACTGCCACACAGTACACATGCTCACCCAATGGTGTCTACCACTCCCACTGACTAGTACTGTGAGGTTGTCATTGTTCACTGTGCACATTCCAGTCCACTCTCCTTGACTGCCAGGTTACATAGATGTCACCTAAACCATTCTTGTTGTATTAACAATGGCTGAACTTCTTTTGGACAGACCTCATATAATGCAGTATGACTCAGCCATAAAAAAAGAAAATACTTGCTATCTGAAATATTATAGATGGGCCTAGAGCAGGGGTCCCCAACCCCTGGCTGTGGACCAGTGTTTGTCTGTGGCCTGTTAGAAACCTGCTACTGAGCTCCATCTACTCTCTGCCTCACCCTGCTCATCCTCAGCACGAGGTGAGTGGCAGGTGAGAGTCTGAGCTCCACCTCCTGTCCACCCCAAGCTTGCCTGAGCGCAGTTCCCTCTCCTTCCCCTCCCTGTGTGGAAAAATTGTCTTCCCTGAAACCAGTCCCTGGTGCCAAAAATGTTGGAGACCGCTGACCTAGAGGGGATTATGCTGAGTGAAATAAGTCAGACACAGAAGGAAAAAATGCCATATGATTTCACTTGTATGTGGAAGCTAAAAAACAAAATTAGCCAACAAACAAAACAGAATCGAGCTCACAGATGTAGAGAACATTTTGATACTTGCTAGATGGGAGGGGTGTTGGGGGGGGATGGGTGAAAAAGAGGAAGAATTAAGAATTACAAATTGGTAGTTACAAAATAATCATGGGGATATAAAGTATAAGATAGAGGACATGGTCAATAATATTTATGGTGTCAGTGGGTACTAGATTTATTGGAGTGATTACTTCTTAATATAAGAAGTTATATAAATGTCTAATCACTATGTGTACACCTGAAACTAATGTAATGTATGTTGGCTGAAATTTAAAAAATATTTTTAAAAAGAGACCAAAGTCCTATTGTTTATTGGGAGAAAGCTGGTATAGAATTTGAGAAGACTTTCTTGAAAATGGATGGGTCTATAATCCTGTAGAGGGAGAGGGAGAATGTTTACTTTGGTCTCCCATCCAAGTACTAACCAGGCCCGACCCTGCATAGCTTCCAAGATCAGACGAGATCGGGCACATTCAGGATGGTATGGCTGTAGACAGAATGTTTATTTTGGGAGAAATAAGACATTTGAGTGTTTCCCTAGGGAAAGGGAACTATACTTGATATATTAGAATAAATTATTGTGTGAGTATTACTTAAAGTGACAGACAATTTGGGTAGTGAAAGGTCTTTACCAAGATCTGCAAAAGTTAATCTGACCTTATAATGTGTGGAGGTTATAGACCAAGGACCTCTAGGATTTACAAAACAAGAACTATTAGAAAAAAATGAATAACCTACTTGACCATTGAAATTCTTATTTTGGAGAAATATCCAAGCATTACAAGTACTAGCAAAACAAACAAACAAACAAACAAAAAACAAAAGTACACACAAAAACTCCCAAACAAAAAAAAATGGAGTGTACAAATACAGTGTTAAATAAATTATCATGCACACATTAAATGGATTTGTTGTGTCCCCACCCACCTGCCACTTTCCAGGAAACTGATGTTCTTTCTGGGTATTAGGGCCCATGTAATTGAACCAATATAAGTCCTACCATGAATAATTTGACTTTATGGTGCATTTTATTCCAGATCCTAATTAGTAAGCCTACTCCTTTTAGAATTCTTCCATACATTCTCATTTCTGAAGCTCTTTATTAGTAATTTCTTGTACTCCCCCTATTGGCAGACACAACTATTATCTGTAATTGTGAATTTCACAATTGCCAAAGTCACGTGAAGTTTGCTAAGTCCCAAAACCTCTGTCTTTAATTTGTTATGCTACTAGGACAGCCATAGGATGAAGAGGAAGATTATTATTAATGGACACTTAATCTACAGCAGGGGCGTCAAACTCATATTCACCAGGGGCCACATCAGCCTTGTGGTTGCCGTCAAAGGGCTGAATGTAATTTTAGGACTGTATAAATGTAACTGCTCCTTAACCAGGGGCAGGGAGCTCTACATTCGGCCCTTTGAAGGCAACCGTGAGGCTGATGTGGCCCCCGGTGAAAATGAGTTTGACACTCCTGGTCTACAGGAAACCCGTCATAGATGATCACTTCCTATATAAGGGTTTATCCCATACTTGTTCAGTCTAACAATGGCCTAGATGGCAGACCAAAGTGCATACCCAGGAGAACTGTACTCTTTTAGCTCTAATTCACCAATTCTATCTCCTTGAGTATAAATGATCTGTCTTCTTACTCTGAGATTTTGCTATTTAAGATGGACTCAATACAGTTTGTATAGTATGTTAAAAAACAATTCTCTTCATATCTATTTCAAAGGTGAATGCATCCGACAGATGTTCTCATCAGATACTACTCAATCGATTCATGTGTGCGAAAGGCCTTACTGGCGAGGTTTGGAGTTGGGCAGAGGTTTTATTTCTATTTTATATTTTCTTCTTCTTCTCCTAACATTTGAGTAAATGGTGGTGGGTGGGTTTGCAGACAGCAGCTCTCTCATCCTTCAGGGCTCCATGGAGAGAAGGTGAGTGTTCTCTCCATAGAAACCCCTTCTTTAAAAAGAGCACAGTCCCTTTTTTTGAGGGGGTAAGAAATAGGGGGAAAAAAACGAAATAACAGAGCCAGCATTCTTTAAAATTGTTTATAATTGGACTTGTGTGAAATGATAAGATACATATGGGGTGTGTGTGTATATATACACATAAATATATTCGTATATACATATATACATGTATATACATATATACACATATGTATTTCTGCCCTAAGTTTCTAACACAAAACTTCTGAAACCGTTGTATAGAAGGGTGTTAGGAGAATCTTTTGTCCTAACATTTTGTCTTTGACCCTAGTTACTGACTGGCCTACTAAATCCCTTTGTGTTTTCTAGGTGATACCAGCGGCTTTTGTTCCTACAGGTGACTTTTTGTCACTTGGATGGGGGACAAGTTGCCTGAAAGACAAAAACATGATTAGAATCTTGGAATTTGTAACTATGCCTCCCATTCACAAGAGAAGTTAGGAGCTGGAAATGGGGTTCATAATTGATCATGTCTGCTGTGATGAAGTCTCTATAAAAATCCTGATGATGCTAGGTTCCGGGAGCTTCTGGACCGGTGAATGCATCCACAGACTGGGAGAGTGGTACAACCGAACTCTATGGGGACAGAATTCTTGTGCTTGGGATCCTTTCAGTCATCTCCCTGAGTACCCCTCCATCTGGCTGTTCATCTGTATCCTTTATGACATCTTTGTTATATGATAAACTGTTGAACCTAAGTGTTTCCTTGAATTCTGTGAGCTTGTTCTAGCAGGTGATGGAATCTAAGGAGTGGTGGTGATCATGTGAACCTCTGATTTGAAACCAAATCAACAGAAGTTGTGAGTGCCCTGGGGGACCTACTACTTGTGACTGACGTCTGAAGTGGGGGATAGTTTTGTGAGACTGTGCTCTTAACTGTGGAGTTTGCACTAACTGAGCAGTGTCAGAATTGAGTCGAATTGTAAGATACCTAGCTGGTGTTTCAGAACTGCTTGATGTGTGCAAAATCCACACATCTGGTGTCAGAAGCATTGGGAGTGTGGTGGTAAACACGGGGGGGGGGTGTCTTTCCAGCACAATGTGTGATTGTTCTATTCTGCCTGATGTTTTCTATGCAGTTTGAATGTCGAATCAAATGTGTCCTTTTGAAGAAGTGATTACAAGATGTGTTCAGTGTCATTGTTCCCATTTTTGTCCATTTTCAAGTAATATGATTTTTTACTAAAATTTCTATTTTCTCCATAACAAAATGTATAAATAAGTAAAGATCATGTAAAACTTTCATCCCAGACTACGGGCAACTAAAAGGCCATATTTTGTAAATACAAATATAGTTTTAAGTTTTGGTTGGAAATTCTTTCCAGTAAAATTGATTGACTCTTTTACTACAACAAAGAAGCAAATAATTAAACCCAATTGAGAAAATCTTATCTGAGAAAAGATTTTAAAGCAAAATTTCTATTAAAATTTTTTGTTTCTAATTTTATTTATTTTATAATTAAAATTTTATTTTTAATTACCATTTACATTCATGATTATTTTATGTTTCAGGTGTCTAGCATAATGGTTAGACAATAGCGTACTTCACAAAGGGCTCCCCTTTGTATTTCCAGTACCCGCCTGGCACCATAGACCATTATTACAGCATTATCGACTATATTTCCCATGCTGTACTTTACATACTGACTACCCTGTAACTACCAATCAAGAAGAGATTTTTAAAAACAGGTTCAAAATTAAAAATAAAAATTGTCCAATAATCTAACTTCCATGTTGCACTCTGCTTACCCAAATAAAGTGTAACAATGACAAATACTTTAGAAAACTGTGTCCAAAAGAAAAATATTTATAGGTTGAAGGAAATTGCCCAGAGGCAGGGATACAATCTTAGTCTGTGATAAAAAAATGTTATCATAAAACAGACTCCACTCTGCTTTTACAGAAGTGGATGATTATCAAAGGAACTTAAGAATTACTCAGAAAGACTATGGCCAATAGACCAGAGAATGGGGAAAGGGCTGACGCTTAACTAAATTCTGTTACTTGGGTCATTTGGAGGTCGGGAAGAATTGATTTGTTACATTTGTCTTTAAATTCTCCCTCTTCCTGCTCATGTTGCCTTCAAATTTCTGTCCGTGTGTTTTCAGTGGCTGTTAAGAATGAATGAGCTTAATTGATAATTAGACTAAATTATTCTTCCTTGGGATCAACAATGCCAGTTTCTTGGTAGAGGGCCTGACCTGGTGGTTGAAGAAAGCCTAGCTGTCCGGAGTGTTTCAGTCCTGTGTGCAAGAAATGTAAAGAACTGACTAGAAGGGATAGAAATAGTGGAACAAAATAAAGTATAGGTCTACTTTTTCTGTTCTTTGAATGTTAAATACATCACTTATTTTTCTGTCTAGTATCGATGTTTGGGGGAATTGCCCCTCCTCCACTCTATGCCATTCTTGTGGGGTTTATAGGTCATGGAACCTCACCTATGACCATCGAGGGTGGGGCATGGATGGTAGGCACCTGACCCAAGTTAAGGGAATCAATACCTTCTTCTGCAAGTTTAAATCATTAGGATGATACCTTTTTCCCATATCCTCTGTAGCACCTTCTATTTCTTGTCTTGTTAATAATAGCCATTCTAACAGGTGTGAGGTGATACCTCATTGTGGTTTTGACTTGCATATTTCTTATTGGTAGTGAAATTGAGCCATTCGCATGTCTCCTTCAGAGAAGTTTCTGTCCAGGTGCTCTGCCCATTTTTAAATAGGATTATTATTATTTTGTTTTTGTTCAATTGCATGAATATTTATATAGTTGGATATTAACCTTTTATTGGAGATGTTATTTGTAAATGTTTTCCCCATTTGATTGGTTTTCTTTTTGTTATGTTGATGGTTTCTTTAGATGTGCAGAAGCTTTTTAATTTGATATAGTCCCATTTATTTTTATTTTAAATTTCCTTACTTTTGAGTTCAAATTCATAAAATTCTCTCTAAGAGTAAGATCCTTAAGTTTAGTCTGCATGTTTTCTTTTATGCATGGTATTATTTCAGGTCTTATAGTTAGGTCTTTGATTCATTTTGAGTTCATTTTCATGTACAGTATTAAATAGCAGTTTAGTTTCATTCTTTTGCATGTGGACTTTAATTTTTTTCAGCACTATTTATTAAAGAGGATTTCTCTTCTTCATTGTATATTTTTGGCTCCTGTGTTGATAATTAGTTGCCCATAAAACCCTTGTGCATTGTGTCAGAAAGCAGACTAGTGCAACCACTATAGAAAACAATACGGGGTTTTCTATACTCCAAAACTTAAAATGGAACTGCTGTATGACCCAGCAATTCCACTTTTGAGTAACCAAAAATCCCTGAAACAATAGTTAGAGAGAGTACATACACTCCTATGTTTTTGACAGAGTTACTTACAATAGCAAAGGTGTGGAGGCAATCCAAGTACCCACCAATAAATGAGTAGATAAGAAAAGCTATGCTACGTATATACAATGGAATATTACTTTGCCATAAAAGTGAAATCTTACTGTTTGAAACAACATGGATGGACTTAGAGTGTGTTATGCTAAGTGAAATTAGTCAGCCAGAGAAAGACTAATACCATATGATTTCACTTATATGTGGAATCTGAAGAGAATAAACAAAGGCACATATCTGAAACAGAGTCGTAAATACAGAGAATAGACTGATGGTAGCCAGAGGGAGAGGGGGTGGTGGAGTGGAAGAAAAAGGTGAAGGGATTAAGAAGTACACATGGGCAGTTGCACAATAGATAAGGGGATGTAAAGCACAGCATGAAGAATATAATCAATAATACTGTGGTGACTACATATGATGTCAGGTGGGTGCTTGGGACAGCAGAGGGAACACTTTGTAGGTATATGATTGTGTGATTGTCTGACCACTAAGCTGTATACCTGAAACTGGTGCAAAGTAGTACTAAATATAAACCATAATTGAAAGCAAAAAGAAACTTAGTTTCCCATATACATGTGGGTATATTTCTGGGGTTTCAGTTTTGTTCCATTGGTCTGTGTGTCTGGTTTTCTGCCAATACAATCCTGTTTTGATTATTGTAGCTTTGTAGTATAATTTGAAGCCAGGGAGTGTGATACCCCCAGCTTTGTTCTTTTTATTTTCTGGATTACTTTGGTTATTTAAGGTTTTTTTTTTGTAGTTTCATAGAAATTTGATGATGATTTTGGTTCTATTTCTTTAAAAAGATGCCATAGGGATTTTGTTGTAGATTGCATTAAGTCTATATATTGCTTTGGGTAATAAGGCCATTTTAACTATGTTGATTCTTCAAACCCATGAGCATGGGATATTTTTCCATTTCTTTGTGTCTTCTTTAATTTTTAAAATAATGTCTTATAGTTTTCAGTGTGAAAGTCTTTTGCCTCCCTTGTTAAGTTTATTCCTAGATACTGTATTTTTTGTTGCAATTGCAAAATAATTTTTTTTTCTGAAATTTCATTATTAGTATGTAGGAATGCAATGGATTTTTGTATATTGATTTTGTATTCTGCAACTTTATTGTTTGTTTATTGTTTCTGATAGCTTTTTTTGGAGTCTTTAAGGCTGCTGTGTAAAGAATTGGGTCATCTCCTGATGTGTACATGGAAAATCCTACAGACTCTGCCAAAACACTACTTGACCTAATAAGTGAACTTGGCAAAACGGTGGAATACAAAGTCAATTTTCAGAAATTGAAGGCATGTTTGTACACCAACAATGAAATATCAGAAATGGAAATCAGGAAAATAAATCTCATTTGCTTTAGCAATAAGAAAAATAAAGTACCTAGGAATAAACCTAACCAAGGAGGTAAAAGACTTGTACTCAGAAAACTACAGAACACAGAAGAAAGAAATTAAGAAAGACACAAACATATGGAAGCATATACTGTGTTCATGGATTGGAAGAATTAGCATAATCAAAATGTTCATACTACCCAACGCAATTTATACATTCAATGCAATCCCTATTAAAATACCAATCACATATTTCACAGATGCAGAACTAAGATTTCAAAAATTTACATGGAACTATAAACAACCCCGAATAGCTGCAGCAATTTTGAGAAAAGTAGGAGGGATCACAATATTTGATATCAAACTGTATTACAAAGCCATGGTAATCAAAACAGTCTGGTACTGGCACAAGAAAAGACACATAGATCAATGGAACAGAATAGAGAGCCAAGAAATAAACCCATGTCTCTATGGTCAATTAATATTTGACAAAGGGGGCAGAAGCATAAAGTGGAATAAACATAACCTTTTCAACAAATAATGTTGGGAGATCTGGACAGCTACATGCAAAAAAAAAAAAAAAAAACTTGACTATCAATTTACACCATACACAAAGATAAACTCAAGAGGGATAAAAGACTTAGGTATAAGTTGTGATACCATAAAAGCCCTAGAGGAGAACACAGGCAGGAAAATCTTAGATATTCCATAGCAATATTTTCACCAATATGTCCCCTAGAGCAAGAGACATAAAGGAAAGAATAAACAAATGGGATCTCATCAAAATAAAAAATTTCTGCATGGCTAAAGAAAACATCAACAAAATGACAAGAGAACAAACCATATGGGAAAATGTATGTGAAAATGATACCTGAGACAAGGGTTTAATCCCCAAAATGAACAAAGAACTCACATGATTCTACTCCAGGAAGACAAACAACCCAATTAAAAAATGGGCAACGGACCTGAACAGACACTTCTCCAAGGAGGACATACAGAAGGACATACAGAGACATATGCAAGAATTTTCAGCATAACTAGACATCAGAGAGATGCAAATTAAAACCACAATGACATACCACTTCCCTCTGGTGAGAATGGCTATCATAACTAAATCAACAGAAACAAATACTGGTGAGGTTGTGGAGAAAAGGGAACCCCAGTGCATTGTTGGTGGGAATGCAGACTTGTTCAGCCACTGTGGAAAACAGTATGGAATTTCCTCAGAAAACTAAAAATGGAAGTGCCTTTTGAGCCAGCAATTCCACTGCTGAGATTATACCCTAAGAACCCTGAAACAACAATCCAAAAGAACCTATACACCCCAATGTTCATAGCAACACAA
>PVKM010052609.1:0-10209 GCA_004027735.1 Carollia perspicillata
GCCTAGGTTGAAATGCCAGCTCGAATCTTCCTCTGTAACCCCATTTCCGACTCCTCCCACAATTGGCTACACCTGGCAGCACTCCCGCATTTTTTTTCAGCCTTTCCCGCTGCAATAGTCGTCCGGACAGGCGTGGCCCTGTGGTGTGGAGCGAAGCATCTCCAAACTCTCAGGCAGGCACTGCAACCAGGGGGCGCTGTTTCCCAGTTCCGTCACCAGTCAAAGTCAAGCCCAGCTCCTTAGCTAGCCTGCTGTTGATATGCAAAATACTGGTTTTGAATATCAGATATGAAGCTATTGATATGCAAAATATCTCTCAAGGGCCCTGCTCCAGGTCTCCTTTCCCCCAGCCCAGCCTATGGGGGATACCCTGTATTTCCACACACCCCAAGTTGGGGACCCCATTACAAATGCCCCCTTTGGGGGACCTCGGGGCCTCCCAGCCTACACCCCGTTACAAATGGACTGGAGCATCAGCAGATTTGGGTATCCGCCGGGGTCCTGGAACCAATCCCCCACAGAAACCGAGGGTTGCCTTAAGTTTTGGGGGGAGTCAGAAGTTATATGTACTTTCAACTGTGCCGGGGGTGATGCCCTAGCCCCAGTGTTGTTCAAGGGTCAATTTTTCTCCAGTGCTGTGTGCTTATGGTCAGCATTGCAAGGGATATATGTTTCCATTCATCTTGAAGCACTCGGGTAACTTTTCTGTAGAATGGATTCCAGGAAGGGGGCTGTCCCGCCAGAGGGTATGAATATACTTAACTTTGAGGGAAATAGAAATGTCATCCAGAAAGGATGCGGGGTTCCCACGCCCACCCCCCCACACAGAATGCGGGCTGAGAGGCAAACTGTAGGTCCCAGGGCACCAGGAGCACCAGATGGAGTGTTCCCAGGGGTTAGGGCGCCCCTCAGAGGCTTTCTGGAGGAGGTGGGCAATAGGTCTGCAGGAGTAGAGGGGGTTCATGTAACGACTAGTAAGACAGGAATAGAATGTTAATAGAATGTTTATTCATAACAGCCCCAAACTGCAAACAATCCGAAATGGCATTACCAATAGACTGGATACACGGTGGAATAGGCAGCCGGTGGAATATTACACAGCCCCGAAAAGGAACAGCATACCTCCACAAGAAACATCATGAAGGGATGGGGGCGCAGGGGCAATTCTGGGGGCTGGCAAGGTCCTGGCTGCCTGTGCTCCTTCCCCAACCTGAGCTCCCCCCTCCCACTTCCCTCCTTTCTACTCCCTTGCTCTGGGTGGGAACAACTTCCTGGTCATAATTAGTACCTAAGCACACCTCCCTAAAAAGCAAGATTTCTTTTTCTTTGAGTGGGTGTTTTTTTTTCTTTCTTAAGGCAATGTGGATGGACTCCCACAGCAGCGGCCGGGTGATGTGAACTTGCGCAGCGCTGTGTTTTTTTATTCTGCACATGTCCCTCTGTGTTTGTTGTGCTTCTCAGTGAAGAAAGTCCTCCAGCTTTAAAAACCTGAAAACCACCGCTTTAGCCCCACTTATTATGCTGTACCTACAGTATACACAATACATAGTGTACCTGTGTAAGTGGGTGTATATATCCATACGTATGTATACACACACAGAGAAAGGGACAGAGACAAGCATATATATACACACATACATACTGGTAAATACCTACGTATATGAGACATCTCTATTTCTGTGCTGTATATGACAATGAAAAGAAACAACAGAATGGAGAAACGCCCTCACACGTGTGGACACGGTGGGTGCTCGGCTTTCAGGGCTCCGGGTCGGGCCGTCCCCACACTGTGTCCGGTCCCCGTGAGTCAGCCCTGCGGTGCCCAGCCCGCCAAGCGCAGCCGTGGCACGCAGCTAATCTCCCTGGGAAGCCGCTCACCGGCCACTCACCCGTGAAAGCCCTCGAGTGACTCACGAAGCTCCTCGCAGGACTCCGGAGACCTCCCTGGGGCAGCGTGTCTGCCTCCTCTTCGAGGGCCCTCTAAGGAACGCTGAGCAATCCAGGCAGCTAGGATGAAAAAGAAATAAAGATGTTTCCATCCCCCAGCGTTCCTGACGGAGCGCGAGGGTGTGGAGGTTGTGTTGACGGGACCTGCGCCGTTTTGTTCGTAGGGATTTAAACTTGTTGGGCAACCCTCAGTGCGAATCCTGACCTCGCTACAGCCGCCCCCTGGCCTCGTGTGAACTGCTGACGGGCCACAGTGCTGGCCCTAAAGCTGGAATTTCATTGCGGGGTTACAGCTCCCTCCTTCCCCCCACAAAGGAGTTAGATCCCTAGGGCTGCTGTGTTGCAAACTACCTCAGACTGGGTGGCTGAAGGGAACAGATAGCGATTCCATTCCGGCCTGGAGGCCAGAGTCCAAAACCAGGGAGCAGGCGGGGCTGGGTCCTTCTGGAGGCCCCCGGGGTGGGGGTGGGGGGGATGTGCTCCTGGTCTCTGTCCCAGCCTCTGCCAGCCGTTCTTGGCGTTCCTTGGCTTGTGGAGACATCCCTCCAGCCTCTGTCCCTGCCTTCACATGGCAGTGCCCCCATGTATCTGTCCAAATGTCCTTCTTTTTGGGAGGCCACCAATCATATTGGATTTTGGAGCCACCCTAATCCAACCTGACCTCATCTTACCTCAATGACCTCTGCAAAGACCCTATTATTTCCAAATAAGGTCACATTCACAGGTCTGGGGGTAGGACGTGGGCATATCTTTGGGGCACACCAACCCATATCTTCAGGAGGCACCGATAAGGAGTAGTTGAGTTGCGGGCCCGGGGCACGTGGCAGGGAGCCCCATGTTTCTTGGCATCAAAGAAGCATGTCTGAGCTGCAAGGGGGCTTCAGCTTCCCGTGCAGCCTCTCTGGCCCCCCGAGTGCAGAGCTGGCTGGGACAGAGGCCCAAGGAGGCCCAGGTTGCCTGTGGCCGCACGGCCCCATGCAGGGAGGAACCCAGCAGAGGAGGGCAGCAGCCCGCGCGGTCCCCGTCCTTGAGGAAATTCGATGCTGTGCTGCGGGTTCAGCGCCCTGTGTGGTCGAAGGGGTCCGTGGGCCCAGGACTGCCAGGCTGGGTCTCACCTCAAGCTCCCAACGGCGTGCCGTTGAGCTACGGATGGGCCTGCAATCAGGAGCCCGTCTAGGTTTGCAGGTGTGTGTGGTTTACGGGCCCTCTGTAAGGCAAAGAAAACAACAACGATTACATCAAAATTAGGTAAAAATACGAATTCCTTTTAAGAATGCTAACAAATCTCAAGAAATGATGAGAGCTGTAGAAATTCAGGTGACTTCTGCATGCAATCTCTTCAGGCAATTTACCAGAAATGCTCCCATAAATTGTGTGCTGCCTTCCCCTCTGCACCTGCAATTTTCTGTAGCTCCCCGCTCTGCGCACCCCCGGGGCCTGCAGACAAGGGCCCCGGGGCTCACTCTCATTCATCCCCAGGTAAGCTTCTCTCGGCCTGGAAAGGAGGTATGCTTTCAGGCCCTCCAGGTAGGAAGGGAGCAGAGGGGTGGGTACCAGACTCTCATGGCAGGAAGGAGCAGAACTCTGGCTCGGCCTGGAGGTGGGAGGCGACCAAGGCCTGGGAGCCAGGCCCAGCCAAACTGCTCTGCCCATGTTCCTGCCTCTCAGCCTTCGCCTGCTTCCCAGGCACCCCAGGCAGGACCAATTACCCGGGAAGGGGTAACATGCAATTAGTACCCTCTCCCCCGCTCACCCCCCAAGTCCCCAGAACTTCCCTGGAAGCTCGTAAAGTCATGACACAGCTTGAAAGGCATCTTCTGGACACCCCTGTTTTCTACCCCTTCTAAGATGGGGGTATAATCACATCTCGCTGCTGTAAGTCAGCCAGATGGAAGGTGCCAGAAAATGGACAGGTGTAATTGGGCCCCCAGAGCCAGGCCCCAGCCAGATCCTTCCAAGGATTGCCAACCTGGCAGGGGCCAGCTGGCCTGATTTTGGGGACAGAGTGGAGCATGGCCGGAGGTCAGGGCAGCAGGAAGGCCACGCTGCCCCAGCGCTCGGCCATCCCCTTCCTCCCTCGTTCATTCCTCTCCCCAGCTCTGCCCCCTGTCTGCCCAAGCCCCATGGTTCCTAAGGTAGAGGGTTGGCCCCAAAGTCCCAATGGGCTGCGTATGTAGGACATGGTGGCAGGGGGTACCTCCTACACACCCCATATTTAAGCTTAGCCCTTCTAGGCATGTTACTTAGTGATCTGCTGCCACAGTGGGTGTTGGGGCAGCATCCCAGGTCTCCTCATGTCCCAGAATCCCGCTCATTTGTCCGTCCGTCCGTCCATCCACGCATTATCCATCCATTATCCAATCCTCATTCGTTACCCATCACCCATTCATCATCTGTTCGCCACCCATCATTCATCCATCATCTCTCCATCCATTTCTCTATCCGCCCATCATCTATTTGTCTACTTATCATCCATCCACCGTCATCCACTCACTTAGCCACTATCCATTCATCATCCATCACCCGCCCCTCTCATAGAAAGCGCTGAGCACCTGCTCAAGTGCCAGGGCCTGTGCTTGTCCCTGGAGCTACAAAGGTTTTCGAGACCAGAGTCCTGCTACCATGGAGCCTTCGGTTTACTGAGGAAGCAGACCGAGCACGTTCGACGGGTGTCATCTGCCATTGTGGGTGCACGCAGTGTCACAAGCGTGGCACACCTGGTGAGCAGCCACCTCCACCTGCATTCTCTTGCTCTTAGGCCCGTTTCTCAACAGCCCAGCACTCAAGGTAGGGAGCTCCCCTCCGCCCTGCCGCCCCCTCCCTGCTCCGAAGCCTGGGAACCTGCTGGAGGAACGTTCACCTCACCCGCACCCCGGGCCAGCGGGACAGGCAGCCTGCCTCTGCCAGTCTCCACAGGACTTCTCCCGAGGCCACAGCAGCTCAAGAATGCTCTGCATTCTTCTCATTTTAATGAAGGCACCAAGGGTACTTCTGGAGCTAGGAGACAAGAAATCACGCCCTTTCAGGCACATTCTTGGCAGCAGCGGTGGGGATCGTGGGCGTTTTGGAGGGAGGGAGCTGGTTTATTTGGGAGTTTACCTCTTTGACTCAGCCTGAGGCATGCCGCTGCCACCTGACTGGGACACCCCTCGGCCAGGGCTTGGTGATGGCAAGGAGCGCGGTTAAGCATGGGGCGGGGGGCGGCGGGAGGCGCAAGGGCAGGCTGAGACGAGGGGAGCTCACCACAGCAGTCGGAAGGGTGACGCGGGGCGCTGAGGCCCAGAGGAGCAAGGTGGCGGGAGGCCCCAGGCAGTGGCTGGCAGGCAGAGGATGAGCCAGTGAGCCCTGCAGGTCCCCTGAGGCCCCGCGGTGACTGATGCAGTGCTGTCTTCCGCTCAAGGATACACCTTGGCCTCCAAATCCTGAACTGTGTCTGTCTCAGTTGCAGCCCTGACACACCGGGTGACTTAGGAGGCGTCACCTGCTTCCCACCCCCCAAGTCAGGGTGTCCTCCCTTGTGTTGTGAGAACCAGGGACTTACTAATTCTTATGAGAGCATGGCCGGGCGCTCTCTGAGGGCTTGAGCAAGGCTCACCCGGGGGGCCGATGTTAACAGAGGGACAGGCTCCCTTAGTCGCTCAGGAGCAGCCCGAGACCTTGGGCGAGCATCCCTCCATTTCTCCCATCCCATCGTCTTCCCCATTAAGTGGCCGTGATGATGAGAGTATCTCCCTCAGTGGGACGTCCTGCAGCCTCATTGTGTCAGTAGAAGGCTGTGAGCTCCTGGGCAGAGGCCCCGAGGAGCGAGCTCTGAGCTGTTATTAGGAGTAACTGGGCCTGCGACTGGGTAGCCCTTCAAAGCCGCCTGCCTCAGTCCACTTCACCCAGGGCCTCCCTCTCCTCTCCAGCTCTTCTCCCTACCCACCTGGCGAAGGCTCCCCCGTGCCCACCGCCCATCCCTTTCTCACCCGGTCTCACCTGCATGGTTCTCTCACACTTGCCTCCCAGCTTAAGACCAACCCCCCCACCCCACCGAGCACTCGGCCTCCAAACCACCCCATACGAGTAGAACCCCAGACCAGTGGAACTGACAAGGACCCTAGGAGCACTGAATTCACATCTCAAACCACAGAGGTGGGATCAGCCGGGTGGCTCTTCTGTTGGTCTTTCGGGTGGTCCCCAGTGTGGCTGCATTGAGCTGGCCAGTCAGCTGGGGGCTGGCCAGGGTGGGGTGTCAGATGGGTGGGCTCCTCTCCCACCGTGTGGTCCCAGGGCTCCATCCCTTCCATGCCGTACTGGGAGTTTCTTCACATAACTCTCGGAGAGACTAGCCAGCCTGCTTCTCTGGGGGCTCAGAGGTCAGTTGGGCGTGCGAAAGTAGAGGCTGCCACAATCTTTTTAAGGCTTAGGCCCACAAATGGCCACTTCGGTCACATCCTGTGATTAAAGTGGGTGAAGGACCAGCCAGATGCCAAAGGAGGGGACTTTGCAGGGGCTTGGACATGAACGCTGGGAGGTGTGATCCATTGGGAGCCACAAATGTAACGGGTGGCTACACAGCAAGGGGCTCACAGAAAGCAAAGACCCCCAGAGCAGCCTCTGGGTGGGCCCTCGCTAGAAAGGCAGGTCACCAGGTCCTCCAGACCTACACGGGGCCTCAGGGTCTCTGGTGCCAGGAAGCTGCAGGTGTGCTGGCCGTCCACTTGATTTAGGAGGACCACTACGGTTCGAGAACAAAACACCCAGGGCTCTGGGGTGGTTGAGGGCTGCAACATTTGCTCCATGATGTTTGGAAGCCATGGAGGGTTTGAGTAGAGAGCTAGAAAGAAAGTCACTTTAATAGAAGCATAAAGGCACATGAGAGGCCAGATTGGGGGCGGGGCCGGGTGGGGAGGAGCTGGTCCAATGACACAGGTGAGAGGGATGGGCGCTCAGACCAGGTGGTGAGAGGCGGTGAGATCAGAGCCGGTCTGCACCTGGCTGAAGGTGGCGCCGGCAGGATTCTCCCTTCGCTGGGCGTGGGGGCTATGAAAGGCAGGAGAGGTCTGCAGGCAGGGTCCTGCTGTGGTGTCCTAGAGGCAAGGGACAATGAAAAGGCTAGGTCATGCGGCAGAGTGATGGAGTGTCGTTTTCAAAAAGCTGTGATGCTCTGGGTGGCGTGTTAGCCCTGCTTCCTCTCGACTTGGGCTAGAAGTATGGACTTGCCCTGTGCTGAGTCAGGGAAGACGTGAGTTTGGGGCACAGCAGGTAGTTAGGAGCTCAGGGGGCACCCGTCAAACATGAGATTCTCGTAAGTCATGGGACACACATACAGGACACAAGTTCGGGGGGAGAGGGGTGTCCTGGAGAGAGAGGAATGCCGGAGCTGCACGTGCGTGCGCCAAGTCCCGAGATGGACGAATCTGCTAGGTAGTGGGTGTAGGGGAGAGGGGAAGGGAGTTGATGTGAGGTGGACAAACCAGGAGATGGAGAGGGCATGGCCCCTGGGGCGGAAGGAGGGCAGAGAATGATACCCTTGATGAAGTCGAGGCTGGTTTTAATTTAATTTAATTTATTTTTTAGCGAGAGGGGAAAAGAGGGAGAAAGAGAGGGAGAGAAACATCACTGTGTGGTTGCCCCTTGAGCGCCCCCTGCTGGGGACCTGGCCCGACCCAGGCATGTGACTGACTAGGAATCGAACCAGCGACCCTTTGGTTTGCAAGCCTGCGCTCAATCCACTGAGCCACACCAACCAGGACGGTGAAGTAGAATTTTTTTAAAAAGATGACTCTTGTACACAGTCAGCATCTGTCAATGATTTATTGATCTCAATAACAAGGAGCCAGCAGGACGGTCAAGTAGGTCCCGAAAGGATAGAATAAATGAAAGACCACAGCGTCTGACAGGAGGTGCGTTGCGGTACTGCAGAGGGCTCCCCATGCAACTGACTGTCCCTGCAGGTGGTCTGTGGGTCGATAAACTGCTACCATCTCTCCAGGCTGAAATGCAATCGTGTCGCCACCAGACAGAATCATCTGCATCACCATCGGCTTCCTGCAAGTTAATAGGAACCCAGCGATGCCGTCAACCCCTCCGATCGACAGAGACTAGCACAAAAGGCACGTGCCCATGGGGTATGGGTGGCCTCCAGCATGTTTCAGGGTGGCCCTCTTGCAGAGCTGTGAGCCCACTGTCCACCCGAACAGACCAAGAACAGCTCACCCGCCCTTCGGCCTGGGAGCTCCTGGGGGGCAGCACGGAGGGACTGCTACAGCTTCTCCGAGGGGCCGGGCTTTCCAGGAGGGACGGTTGGGTCTGAACCAGCCAGACTCAGAGGAAAAGGATTTTTCTCATGGAACAGTGTTTAAGGAATTCCATCAGGAAGCCATATTTTCCTCTCAAAACCGCAGGGCAACTCTCCAATGACCACAGAATTAACTCAGAGGAGCGGTGAGGTCATCTGCGGGTGACCTTGGGTGGCCCAGCCTGCGGGCTGCGGGCTGAAGGCAGAGATGACAGGAAACCATCAGGCCATCAGGGTGAGATCTGGGATGTCCTTGGGGCGGTTTTTGTGACAAAAAGACCATTGGTGTTTTTTTTTTTTTTAATTCAAGATTACTATCAAGTGTACTGTTTCACATTTCCAAGACCAGTTCTCCTTGGTTTTAAAGTTTGACCTACAAATCGAATTATTTTGTTACAAATTCAGGAAATGTATTATCACTTTGAAGGAGGCTTAGCTCGATTTGCATTTTAACGACCCAGCGTGAACTACTGACCTCCCTAAGGTGGCCGGCCACCTTGGCAAACCTGGTAAATCTTTAACCTTTCAAACTGCAACTGTGAGTAAATTCACCATCTGACTTCAAATGGCTCAGAGAAGCAAATTTTCCCAAGAACTGAAGTCTTCCCACTTCTGCCCCCAATACTGTATACAAATTTAGTAAAATACTCTGACACTTTTCCACTTAAATCGCAGGTCTAACATCAAATACTCAATAACATAATTTAAATCCAAACCACCAGGATCATCCAATGGGTCTCATAATGGGCCACATTCTCTTCATTCTTCAAACACTTTTACATGCCACACATGTCCGGTATTTTTACTGTAAACTAATCCCCCAGTATGAACATTTGTGGTTGATTTACTCATCATTTACATATTTAATTCTAAGTCTTCCCAGTATTAAAAAAAAAAAAAAAAAACTCTTGTCGAACAAGAAAAATGTACCTTCCAAGGCAGCCTCGGCTGACCCTTGAGAAGTTGCTCGTCAACCCGAGACTCTCGGCGTGGAGCCCAGACCCTCCTGGAGTCGCGGGCAGCCCCTTGGAGCCCTCTGGGAGGCACCCGCCTGTGGGCGGCCTCGGGCCCCTGCCTTCTCCTCGAGCCCCACTCCTGTCCGAATGGAGACTGCACTGCCCCTGTGGCAGTTCCCCCACGTCCCTTGCCTTCTTCCTCCTGTGTCATCGTCACTCTCCGCTTTCTGGCCGGACATACAGCCACGCAGACGACCTCCCCACCCCCACTCCCTGTGACCTAGGCCTGGCCCTGGAAGGAAGGGGGCGTGGAACGGGCCATGTCTAGATCGTCCCTTTCCTTTTCTGCGTCCTTCCGGCTGGAGCTGGAGCCACCAGCTGGACCCCAGGGTGGAGGCCACAGGCTGAGCGTGCCAGACCCAGACATGCCCCGGATCGGACTCAGCCAGTCGGCTCACTTCCTGGCCTTGCTGTCTAGCAGGGCCACAACAGGCGTGGGCATCAAAACGGTGTCCCCGGGGATCCGGCACATCTTTCCAGCTCCGTCTGGCTTCACATTGACAACAGTAAACTCACACTGTCGACAGGGTCAGTGGGTGAAAACCCAGGGAAAGCGATGCCAACGTGGAGTGACAGGTCGGTGGCCATCCGAGGCCAAGAGATGGGGACCAACAGTGCCTGTGGTCGGAGCAGCGGAGAAGCGTCCGCTGTGCAGGACCACAGATAAACAACTCAGCGCCCAGAGAAAGCGGCGGGGGCTGTGATAGGAAACCCCAGCACCAAGGAGAAAGACCCCTGGTGCCCGGGCTCCTCTGCCCACCCTTCGGCCAGCAGAGTTCCCAGCGCGAGAGGGCGGAGCCGCAGCGCTGCGAGGCCAGACCTGCACTGCAGGCGTGAGAGTCACTCACACACGGAGCTCTTCGTTGCTATGGGATCCTGGACCTAGCTCAGCCAGAATGTTGAGTGCGCTTCCAAACTTCCTTTGTTTTTCAAAAGTCCCGAGTTAAGGGACCTCATTGAGGA
>PVKM010052610.1:0-10214 GCA_004027735.1 Carollia perspicillata
CTGGGGGCGTGGACTCTGGAGTCCGAGGAAGGAGGGCCTGGGGGCATGGACTCCTGGGTCTGAGGGATAAGGGTGGGAGCCTGACCTGGGCCTTCCTGGTGACCCCGTCTTTATTCCGGGGCCAAGGGCTTCCACTCACCTGAGTATGGAGCCCTCCCGGAAGAGCTCGTCGTTGGCACTCTTTTGGCCCCGGGGTGGCAGGAGTGCCGCAACCTGCCTGCTCTTGGCCTCTAGGTTGGCGAGGTAGACCGTGAGAAAGTCCCCGGCACCGCCGGGCCCCTCGTGGCCGCCTCCACCGGCCGCCCGCCGGGCGTGGGCCACCTCTCGAAGCAGCTTCGCGGTGCTGGGCAGCAGGTCCCTTAGCGAGGGGGGACTCGAGGCGAGCCGGGGGTCCCCGCACTGCTCCTGCAGGCGCTGCAGCAGCCTCACCGCCCGGCCGAGCGCGCGGGGCTCTCCACTTTGCCACTCGCGTGGGGACGCCGCCGCAGCCATGGGCCCCTCGGGTGCCTGACGAGGGACGGGTGCGGCGGTGAAAGGCGCGGCCCCGCTCTGGTAAAGTTGGGGCGGGACTTGGTGCCAGAAGTGAGGGCGGGCCGGGAGAACCGCGGAGGAGGCAGCAAGTGCCTGGGTCTCCAAAGGGGGCGGGGTCTGGGGCCCTGGCACCTGGGTTCCCTAGAGATAGGGTTCAAAAGTCTGGTCCCCAAAGGACAGCCGGATAGGGAGGCTTCGGTGGGTGGAGATAGGAGGTGATTCCTGGGTGGGAGGGAATTGCGAGTAAGATGCCCGGCCCCCGTTGGGGAGGGGCCGAGGGCTGGCTGAATGGAGGAATGGCTGGGGGGAGACCTAGGACTTCTGCTGAGGGCGGGGGTGGGGCTGGTCCTCTGCGGACCCTGCAGGGTGGTGGGGCCTGGACCTAGCACTCCTGAGTCCAGGTGAAAGTTTGGATCTCTGGTAGTGGCATGGGATTAAAGGTCAGAGAGCTGAACTTTCTAGGAGGAAAGGTCAGGGAGATAGTGTGATCCCTTTGTCGGGGAAAGAAGACACAGCGCGACCAGACCCCTGAGTCTCTTAGGAACAGGGTTTGAGTGGAGGATGTCTGAGGGAGCAAGAATTTGGCGACTTAATTTCTAAGACCCTAGGAACCGGCGGGAAATCAGGGTGGAGGGGCGTGGTTTTTTCAAGAACCTGTGCTCCCGGTTGCAGGTGCCCAGCCCCTGCTGAGCGGCGGGTGGCCACCGGGGGCGCTGTGGGCCCGGCCGTCCACCCGCCCCTGGCACCAGGCCACGCCCCTGGGCGCGCTGGACTGGTTGTGATCGCAGGTACATACATACACCTACCTAGAGACTTTCTAATCCGAGAATAATAGTTTAGGATGAGAGCTGAGCCTCCCACCGCACCTCACTTCCCTCCTTAGCCCCCACCCCCATCTCTTAGAACCCGAGAGTCATTCACTTGTGGAATCTTCCACGTTGCACCTCAGACTAGGAGGAGCCCGGGTCTTTGTATGAGGACGGGGGCGGGGGGGGGGGAGGGGGGAAGGGAGGGAGGGAGGGTGGCTCTTAGCTCCTTGCATAGCTATCCTCTCTTAGTCGGCTTGTTTCCTCCTCCCGCAAATAGGATGAAAACTCACTGGCCTGGAGAAAATTCAAACTTTTGACTGTGTCAAGTATTGACGAAGAGCTGACGGAAGTGTAAATGGACAATTATATTGGAGAACAATTCGGTGGGATTCATCAGACCTTTGACCAGGGAAGGCCATGGCCCTCTGCACCCTTCAGAGCTGTGACTTGCAAACGCTTCTGCGCACGTCAGGACGTTGTACACCTGGCACAGCTCCCCAGGGTAATACTTATCCCGCCGATGCACAGGTGTGCTCTAGTGTCTTCTATTCTATTGAACTCCATTTTATTAAAGGAAACATTGTTTGCAACCCACTGAATTGATTTCAAAACCCACTAATGGATCTTGTTGGGCAGGTTGAAAAATACTGACCCAACATCCTCCAAGAGACACGTTCCAGGATGTTAGTTGCAGCCTTGTGGGAAATGGAGGAAACTAGAAACAAGGTAGGTGTCCATCACCAAGAGGAGGGGTGAGTAAGTTGCCGCATACTCGCACCAAGGACTCGCCCGCAGTGAATGGAATGAATGGACTGGACATACATACCAATAGAGTGAATCATAAACACAGCCGTGAGTGTAGTGGTTGAGGAGTGCCCCACCCCACCCCTGTCTCTACCCTCTGGAACCCGTGAATGTGACCTTTTTTAGAAAGGAGTTTTTTGAAGGTGTAACCAAGTTCAGATGAGGTCACACTGAATCAGGGAGGGCCCTGAATCCAACATGACTGTAAATTTGGTCACCGGTAAACTCACAGGGAGAGAGCCATGTGACGATGAAGGCAGAGACTGCAGTGATGCATTGATAAGACAAGGAACGCTGAGGGTTGCAGGCAAACTCCAGAAGCTAAAAAGAGGCAAGGAAGGGTCCTGCCCTAGAGCCTTCAGAGGGAGCCTCGCTTTGTCCACACCTGATTTTGGGTTCCTAGTCTCCAGGATCGTGAGATCACAAATTTCTGTTGTTTCAATCACTCAGTTTGTGGTCCTTTGTTTCAGCGATCCTAGGAAACTGATACAATGAATTAAAAAAAGCAAGTGTAAGGCCCTGGCTGGTGTAGCTCAGTGGGTTGAGTGCGGGCTGCGAACCAGAGGGTCGCCAGTTCGATTCCCAGTCAGGGCACATGCCTGGGTTGTGGGCCAGGTCCCCACTACGGGGCAAGTGAGAAGTAACCACACATTGATATTTCCCTCTCTCTTTCTCCTTCCCTTCTCCTCTCTCCAAAAATAAATAAATAAAATCTTTTAAAAAAAGCAAGTGTAGCCCCAGCTGGGTGGCGCAGTTGGTTAGAGTGTTGTCCTGCAACTGAAAGGTTGCAGGTTCGATTCCCAGTTAGGGCACATACCTAGGTTATGGGTTCCATCCCCAGTTTGGGAGTGTATGGGAAGCAACCAATTGATGCTTTGTTCTTCTCCCTTCCTCTCTAAAAGTGATGGGGAAAAAAAATGACCTCACGGGAGAATAAAAAATATCCTCAAGTGAGGATTAAAACAAGTGCAGAAGACTTAACACAGCACTGCCGTTTATACCAAGTTTGAAAACCTGCAACACCAATACTCTATATTATTTGGGGATCCTTATGTATGTGCAAATTGTATGAAAATATGTGTGGTAATGCCGAACATTAAGTGCAGGATATGGAGAAGGAGAAGGATGGACTCTTAGAAGGATACAGTGGGACTTCAACAACATCATTAATGCTTTAATTTAAAAAACCTGGATCAAATATGGCAAAATGGTTGACTTTATATGGTTGCATAGTGGATACAAAAGAAGTGGATGACCTGGCTGGTGTGGCTCAGTGGATTGAATGCCAGACTACGAAGCAAAGGGTTGCAGGTTCGATTCCCAGTCAGGGCACATGCCTGGGTTGCCGGCCAGGTCCCCAGTAGGGGGCGCACAGGAGGCAACCACACATTGATGTTTCTCTCCCTCTCTTTCTCCCTTCCTTCCCCTCTCTCTAAAAACAAATACATAAAATCTTAAAAAGAGAGAGAAGTGAATGATAGGAAAAGATACTGGGCATCATTATGGGTTAGGGAAATGCAACTCCAGACCACAATGAGATCCCACTTCACACCCACTAGGATGGCTACAGTAAAAGTGACAGGCAGTAATAAGCACTGGAGAGGCTGTGGAGAAGCTAAAATTCTAATACACTGCTGGTGGGAACATAGAATGGTGCAGCTGCGTTGGAAAATAGCCTGGCAGTTGCTCAGAAGGTTAACCATAGAGTTATTATGTGACCCAGCCATTCCACAGCCCATGCGTGTATATCCTAGAGAATAGAAAACATATATCCACAAAAAGATTGGTGAAAACACTTTAACTGTTCATCACCTAATAAATGGACAAGCAGTATACCCATGCAATGGAATGTTATTCATCCGTTAAAGGAATGAATACTGATAGCATTCTACAATGTGCATGAACCTCAGAAACATGCTAAGTGAAAGAAGCCCATCGCAAATGGCCACATGTTGTGTGACTCAGTTTCTTTATTTCATTTTTAAATGTTTATCTATTGACTTTATTTTTTTAAAGAACTTACTTATTTGTTTTTAGAGAGAGGGGCAGGGAAGGAGACAGAGAGGAAGAGAAACATCGTTGTGTGAGTGAAACATTTGCCTCTCGCACGCCCCCTACTGGGGACTGGCCCGTAAGCTAGGCATGTGTCCTTACCGGGAATCGAACGGGCCACCTCTTGGTTTGCAGGCCAGTGCTTGATCCATTGAGCCACACAAGCCAGGGATACTTATTGATTTGAGAGAGAGAGGAAGGAGGAGAGAGAGAAACAATGATTTTTTAAAAACATTATTGACTTTAGAGAGAAAGAAGGAAAAGAGAGACATCAATTTATTGTTCCACTTACTTATGCATTCATGGTTGATTTTCGTATATGTCCCTATGGGGATCGAACCCGCAACCTTGACATATTAGGACAACACTCTGACTGAGTTATCCGGCCAGGGCTGTATGATTTAATTTATGTAAAATGTCCAAATAGAGACAATTAGGGGTTGCCTAAGGTTGAATGGGGCTGAGGTGAAGAAATGGTTTAAAACTGAATTTGGTGATGATCAAACACAACTCTGTGATCTCACTAAAACTATTTGAATTGTGCACTTTAAATAGTTAAATTGCGAGGTATATGCATTGTCTCAATAAAGCGGTTTTAAAAAAGGGTGGGGAAGATCCTAGGGTAGCCGCAAGAGGGCGCTCTAAGTACAGGCTTACCTCCTCCCTTGGGAACGGAGTCTCTCAGGCCTTGCCCTAGACTCTGGCCACACCTCCCAGAATCTGGCCACGCCCCAAGGTTCTGGCCACATTGCAGGACAGGGCCTGTCCCTCATTCCAACCACGCCTCTGAGGCTCTGGCCACACCTCCAAGTCCATGGCCGTACCGACCTTAACCACACCCTAAGGTTCTGGTCACACCCCAAGACAGAGTCTGAAGCAGCAAATTCACCCTCCCAACTCCCCAAATTGACCACAGATGCAAGCACAAAAACACGGAGCCTGAAAACCGTGACTTTTAATTTGCAAGCATTTTTTTTCTTGTTTGGAATCATTTTAAACTTACAGAGAAGTTGCAAGGATAAGACAAAGCCTTGTGTGCACCCTTCACCGGGGTTCACTAATTGTTGACAATTTGCCAGCATGCTTTATCATTGGCTCTTCCTTTCTTCCCTGCCCCCCGCCCCCCACCATTTGAGAGGAAGTTTCAGAAATTGTGCCCCTTTGCCACTGAGCACTGGGGGGTGTGTTTCCACGTTTATGCACATTCCCTTACACAGTCACAGTGTGGTTTGCAAAAGCAGGACGTCCAGCAGTGCTACAACACCGGCATCTAATGCAGTCAAATCTGGCCATATCGCCAGCCGTGCCCAGATGATCCTTTTTAGCAAAACGTTTTTTCTGGTCCAGGAGCCACCGTGAGATTACATGCGTGTGTGGTTCTTGTGTCTGATACAAGCGCTCGGCCTTCCTTTGTGTTTGATGAGGCTGACACTGTTAAACATCACGGGCCAGCTTCCTTCGTAGGCCGTCCCCCTAGATTTGGGCTTGTCTGGTATTTCCTCGTGGTGAGATTCTAGTGGCAGGAACGTTGCAGAAAGTCATGCGGGGCCCTTCTCAGTGTATCCGACCAGAAGGGACATGATGTTGGCTGACCCAGTACTGATGGTGAAGTCCATCCCTTGATTAAGGTGAAAATGGGATCCCCGACTCACAGCCTCGCCAGGTGAGTTTCTTTCCCTTCCCGGCCCCAGCGTCTCTTCCTTGAAGATGGAGGTGTGGCTTACGACGAGGCCAACACACCTCACCAGCAGAGGTGCTCGGTTTAGTTCTCACGCTCTTAACATCGCTTCTTTGCTTTCTTTCTTTCTTTTTTTTTTTTTTGAACATACCGACACTCGTGATTTGCTAGATTTCATTCATGCACCTGGAAGAGACACTCTCTGGCTGAGTGTCTGGGTTTACCCCGGGGTACTGATGACAACGGAAACTTTGCCACAGGGGTTGGGGCCCCCGGAGAAATGCACTGAAAGTATGACTTCTGGCTTTAGACAGCTAGGACTGTCACGGAGGAAGAGAGCTGCTTTGGTGGCCTTGGTGAAGGGAGGGGGGCTTAGTTCTGCTGGCGCTGGGGGGCTGGAGACCGTAGGTATGAGCCTCCTCCCCCATCCTTGGAGCCTGCCTCTCTCTGGGGGAAAGGGGCTGGGTGCGGAAGGACAGACGCCCCGTCCCAGGGTCAGCAGGCTGAGAGGGGATTTCCGTGTGTGGAGAAGCCAGATTCTTTCTTTTAGAGAAGTAACTTACCAAGGTCAGTCCTGGTTCAGCTCTTGAACCCGGGGGGCTAGTTTCTCACACACAACAAAGCGCACCACCCACAGCCCGGAGCACAGGTACAAAGAGACCCCCAACACACATATTCTCGGCTGATAATGGCCCAGCCTTGTGCTCAGCCCTCGATACCTGCAGTCTCATTAAATTTCTCATCCACCCATCAACACGGAGAGGTGATTATTTTTTGTCTTTTGCACATGAGGAAGCTGAGGCTCAGGGCAGTAAGTCACGTAGCCCTTTGGTAGCAGGGCCCTGGTGTGACAGATACACTGTTGACCCTCAATAACCAGTCTCTCCTCCTCCTTGTGTAACAGAACCTCAGAATTTTATCTGGTCACATGTTGCCCAGATGAAACTACATTTCTCAGCCTCCCTAGTGATAGATCTAGACACGTGACTGAGTTCTAGCCAATAGAATGTGATGTGTATGACCCCTGGGTTGTAGCCTTACCAAGGCATACAATTAACTTTCTTTGTTTTTCTTCTTCCCAATGGTTGGACTGTGGATGTGATGGAGGGAGCTGGAGCAGCCATTTTGGATCACATGGTGGAAATGTGAGTTGAAGGTAGAAGAGCAACAAGGTAGAGGGAGCCTGAGCCTTTGACATTCTCAAGCTACTATTTTAGGCTCGGGTATGAACTAGGCCTTCGCATGAGAGAAAAGCAAACTTTCCATCTCATTGAAGCCACAGTATTGCTGGGGTTTTGTTTTGACAGTAGGGTACAAAGTCTAGCTAGCCCACACACATCCAGGCTGGGCCCTCGTTATCCCTTTTTTCAATCAGAGCAAAGAATAGCCCTATCATCTCTACTTTTTTCCCCCCTCGGTGCCCTCGATAATCAGAGCAGCAATGCCCATGTATCGCGTCCGTTCCCAGCACTATACCATTAGAAGCATTGTACACGTATCATTCGAGTTGAATCCTCACGACAACACTACAAGGTAAATGCTATTACTGTGCCCTCAGTTCTTTTTTTTTTTTTTTTTTTAAGATTCTATTTATTTATAGACAGAAGGAAAGGAAGGGGAAAAGTGAGGGAGAGAAACATCAATGCGTGGCTGGGTCTCACGTGACCTGCACTGGGGAGTCTGGCCTTGCAGGCATGTGCCCTGCCTGGGAATCGAACTGGTGAGCCTTTGCCTCACAGTCTGGTGCTCAATCCACTGCGCCGCGGCAGCCAGGGCCACCCTCAGTGTTTTAGATGAGGAAACTGAGGATCAGGGCTGTGACGTCGCCTGACCAAGGCCACACAGTTAGGAAGCAGAAGGGCAGGACTCGAACTCAGTTCCGACTCCAGGTCTTGGGCCCTGGGTGGCACGCCTGGCTGTCATTTACACCCTTTGCGGTCGCACACACACGCAGGTGCACGTCCTCACGCTGGTGCACACACACATTGAAGATGACAGATGCACCCACACACAACCTCCCCGAGAGGCAGGCGGCCCTGTGATTAGGGACGCGGGTTCTGGAGGCAGCAGATTCGGGCTTGGACAGGAGACTCGCTCTCTCTGAGCCTCAGTGTTCTCACCTGGAGTATGGGCATCATCGTGTCGGTCAGTGGCTGCCAATATTTGCGTTTTTGTTCACAGTGTGCCCAGGTCGGGCATTGTCCCATACACTGAAAAGTTGTGGGTTCAGTTCCTGGTGCAGGCACATACCTAGGTTTGTGGGTTCCATCTCCGGTCAGGATGCTACAGGAGTCAACCAATCCGTATTTCCCTCTTCCTCTCTCTAAAAATCAATAAACATATTTCCTCGGGTGAGGACTAAAAAAAAAAAAATTGACGGGACCCAGCCACAGAGAACCGCAGACCCCACAACACAGTGCGGAGTGATCGAAGCTCACTCATTCTCCCGTCGCTTCTCAAGGGTCCGCTCCGCGCCAGGCGGTGTGCTGGCCGCTGCGCACAGGGCAGCCACCGAGAAGCAGACCCGGCGAGAGCCAGTCAGTCGTGGCGCAGGTGGTGGGATTACCACCTGGGAAGTTCTCTCACGCAGCGGCTCGCAGCGCCCAACGGTCACCCTGCGTAGTGGATCGAAGGGTGGCCCCCACCAAGCTACGTCCCCAGAACCCGTGAATGTGACCTTATGTGGAACAGGGGCTCTTTGCAGATGTAATTAAGATAAGGATCTTGAGATGGGATCCACCTGAATTACCTAGAGGAACCCTAAATCCAATGATGAGCGTCTCTATAAGAGACAGAAAAGGAACCCTGGCTGGTGTGGCTTGGTGGACTGAGTGCCGACCGGAGAACCAAAGGGTCGCTGGTTCAATTCCCAGTCAGGGCACATGCCTGGGTTGAGGGCACAGGAGAGGCAACCACACATTGATGTTTCACTCCCTTTCCTCTCCCTCCCTTTCCCTCTGCCTAAAAATAAATAGATAAATAAAATCTTAACGGAGAGACCGAAGAGGAGACACGGACAGGCAGAGGAGAAGGCCATGGGAGGTTGGAGCCAGTGATGGGGGTGGTACAGCCACAGGCTGGAGGAGGGTCCTCCCCAGAGCCGTCGGAGAGAGTACGACCCTGTCCACACCTTGGTTTTCGACTTCTGGCCTCCGGAACTGTGAGACAAGAAATTTCTGTTTTAAGCCACCAAGCTTGTGGGCGTCGGTTACGGCAGCCACAGGAAACCAACGTACCTTCCAGGCTGGGCAGTTCTGGGGACACCACAGTCCAGAGACGGGTTCAGAAACGCGGGCACAGTGTCACCAACAGGCACAAAGGTGCCGGGCCACCTAAGTCAGGAGGCCCAGGCGAGGACAGGTTCCCCACTCAGAGCTGACCCGGAAGTGCGTGTGCACGGACATGTGTACACGAGTTCACACACACACACACACACACACACACACACAGCCGTTCATGGAACAGCGCCTCCCAGGAAGATGTCGGCCCCACAGATGCAGCATGTGATAGGGGTCGTGGCAGCAGAAATGTTCACAAGTGCCACAAGTGACCTACAAAGATGCAGGGGCCCAGGGAGGCCCTGGATCGAAAAAAAAAAAATACAACACTCACCGTCACTCAGAAACACGGGACCACAGGGTCACCCACACAATGGGACCAAGGTCAGCAGCTTCTCCCGAAGGACAGCCCTTTCTTCAAAGCTGGGGCAGCGGGGACTGATGGGGCTCCAGTCCTTTCTAGGGGGGCTTCCAGCTGGTCCTTGCTGTCAGTGCTGCATGACTATCTCCCCTTCCGGAAGGTCAGTCCCCGCAACAAATCTCTTACCCGCATTCTGTCCTCCTAGGGATGTTGGTTCTCTGATCAAGGCCTGGGTCCAGCTGACGAAAGGCTCCCAAGGGTGTGGTATCCTCGTCCTCATCCCTGCAATCTGTGACGTCACTTGACACGGTAAAGGGACTTGACAGGTGTAACGAGGTTAAGGATCTTGAGATGGGGAGTTTCTCCTAGGTGGGCCCAATGCAATCACAGGGTCCTCCACGGCGGGGGCAGATCGGAGCTGGAGGTGTCCAGATGGAAGCCAGAGGCTATAGACACCAGGAGGGGGCCATGAGCCAAGGAATGCAGACGTCCTTTGAAGCTGGAGAATCCATGGGAAGGAACTCTCCCCTAGAGCCTCCTGAAGGCAGCAGCCCTGCCATCATCACCTTGACTTTGGCCCAGTGAGGCTGATTTTGTGCTTTTGACCTCCTGAAATGCGACAGCAGCCGTTTGCGCTGTTTCCAGCCGCGGAATGTGTGGGGCTCTGTTGCAGTGGTGACAGGGAGTGAACACAGTCCTGA
>PVKM010052611.1:0-10208 GCA_004027735.1 Carollia perspicillata
CCTCTGTTCCATCATCTTACATTAGTAGGAGTACGTTTGTTAGCTAGTGAACCAACACTGTTACATTAGTACTAAGTTACATCAATAGATTATTCAAATTTCCTGATTTTTTAACTTAATGTCTTGTTTTGCTCCAGGATCCCATTCAGGATAGCACATTTCATTTAGTACTCATGCCTCCCTCCTTGCTGTTACACTCAGATGTCTTTTCCTTCCTGATAATCTTGATTGTTTCATGGAATTTTATGGGCTACTGGTCAGGTATATTGTAGGAGTCCCCTCTGAAAGATTTGTTTAATGTTTTTTTTTTCATTATTAAATTGTAGTTATAAGTTTTGAGGGTGAAGATTAGAGGTAAAGTGCCATTTCCAACATATTATACCTAGGACACATCAACACGGCTTGTTATTGATATTGAACTTGATTCCCTGACTGAAGAAATGTTTGTCACATTGCTCCACTACGGAATGACTCCCCAGTCCCCATTGTACACTTTACTGTTTGGACACTAGCCTCTATGCAGAGCCCACACTTAAGAAATGAGGGTTTTTATTCCTTCTTGAAGTTGAAATATCCACATGAATAACAGTATGGAAAATTTTCCAATATTTTTCAGTATGGAAAAATTTCCTTTGTTCACCACTTATTATTTTTTGAATAATTTATACCAATCTGGATTCATGGATTTTTTTTATGCTTTGGATTATTATATGATACCATTTTATTTATTTTGTTGGTGAATGGATTGAAACTTTAGTCCTTGGGAGCTCTTTCAGGTGGCTTCTGTGTTCCTTAGCCTTACATCCTGTTATATTTTGTTTTTCGATCATCTTTTTATGTTTAGCGCAGATACTCCAGAGGTATCTTGTATAAATTCACTACCTCCGGCCTGGAATCAGGCATTCATTCTTTCGTCAATTGGAAGATGGCTTTAGAAAAAAAATTGGGGATGCTAAGTGTGCTCATTACTACTGACTTTTCATTCTTCTAGGCCCTCTCGCCTAATAGAACAAATAACAGTAAGCAAATTATAACCAGTGTATTTACACACATATAATTATTTTTATATGTAACCATCTGTACGTACAGATGGTTAAGCTACATACTTGTTTTCACTGATATCTCCAATTTTAATCTATTACCACCACATAGGTGATTCTAACCTCTGACTCCTGCTTGTCTGTGAATTTCTACCTCAACAATGAGACACCTGGCTCCTATCATCTGACTTCCATTCACGTAATTTTTTAATTCCTAGATTATGTATGCTAGTATCAGAATTGTTAACCCACATCAACATGCAGATACATCTACCAGCTAGAATGCATTGCTGACATGTCATTCCTTTAGTCTTTAGTCATCTTTCGGTCATTTCTAAGTTCCCGAGATCAGCACCTTTTCCACCCACCCCTTCGCTGAGGTTCTTTCATTTATCTGTAATACAAGGAGAATCTCTTGTTCAAGATTGCTTGTCTTCCTAGGCTCTTCAGAATGCCTAAATGATTTTTTTAAGTTTACACATATTATAGTTTGCACTTTGTGCACTTAAGTTATATGGGTTTTGACAAATACATAACATGTGTATCTACCATGAGAGTATCACAAAGAATAGTTTCAACCCCTTGATATCCATGCTATTTTAATGTCTCTATTCTTTGTCTTCTCCAGAGTGTCACATAATTAGAATAATACAGTATGTAGCCTTTTCAGACTGGCTTCTTTCCTTTAGCAACATGCATTTAAATTTCCTACAGATTTACTCTTGGTTTGATATTCTATTCTTATTATTGAATGCTATTCTATTGTTTGGATATATGACAGTTTGTTTACCCATTCACCTATCGAAGAACACTTTGACCATGTTCAGTCTTGAGTGATTATGAAAATCGAACTAAAATTAATATGCATATTTTTGTGTAGCCATAATTTTTTTAATAAAATGGATAAAAATATAGACATGTGGATGCTGGATAGTCTAGTAACACATTTAGCTTTGCAAGAAAATGTCCATCTTTTCTTTAAAGTAGCTTTAATATTTTGAATTTGCACCAGCAATACATGAACATGTGCTATTCTACATCCCCATCAGCATGTGGTATTGCCAGTTCTATTTTATTTTTATTATCTTTTTTGTCTTTTAATTTCAATTTGGGAAGATTATCTTCCTTTATCCTCAATCTCACTAATTCTTTCCTTATCAGTATCCAGTATGCTGATGAAACAATTGAAGACTCACTTCGTTTCTGTTACAATGCTGTTTGTTGTTGGTTTTTTTTTTTACTTTTAGCATTCCCTTTTGATTCTTAGATTATTCTCCTCTCTGCTTTGTATTACCCACTTATTCTTGAGTGTTGTCTACTTTTTCCTTTAGAGCAGTTAAACATATTAATCATAGTTGTTTAAATACCATGATAATTAAAAAATGTACACCATATTGAGTTTATTTCTGATCCTGGCTTTTTTGTTCATCATGTACTTTTCCTTGCCTGTTAGCATGGCTTGTAATTTGGGTTGGAAGCTGGACATGACATATAAGGTAATTAGAACTGTGGCAAATCAACCTCCAGTGTAAGGTTTTGTGTTAATTTGTCTAGGAGTGTGCTGTGTTTAATATTTGTCATAGCTGTAGGTGTCAGAGACTTCAAACCTTTAATGTCCTTGCTTTAATCTACCCTGTTGTCTTTAGACTTTCCTAAGAATTCCTTCTTAAATACAGTCTGAACTACACATCTTTCTCAAATGTAACTCACTGTGATTTTATGAAAGTCCCGTTGATGAGGAAGTAAGGTTGATAAAGTGTGGAAGAGGGAAATATTCTTTAAGTCTGTGATTACAGTTCACACTCTTCATGGGGCTGTGCCCTTAGGCTGTGATCTGAACAAGTGTTTCTTAGCTTCCCCGTCATTGCTTATGTGAGAGAGGAAAGCTAGAGCTGATAATCCCCCTACCTTCAAATTTGATAGTATTCTGGTAAAGACTTCTCTTGCTGCATAGATGTTTGTTATGGAGAATTCTCTAGGGGTATTTCAATTTTTTCCCTTGCCAGAGAAGCTAGGATTTTTTTCTTGGGTCTTCACCATGAGAACCAGCTGGGATTACTGGAGATAAACCTCACAAAACTATGGAGGAGCTATACTGACTATGGTAGAAGAACACCTCATTTTTATTAAACTATGTGCAAACAGTAGCAATGCATGAAATACGCTTTATATGTATTCTACATATATTTGTATGTACTAAAAAATATGTTCCTAGTTGATGTTCCTAGTTGTTACACATTTGATGATAATGTGGATTAATGAAAATATACCAGTGGTCACGGACAAAGGACACATGTTCCTTCAATATGGGAAGCAGATCCAAAATTAGCTAATACTCATATGCTCATGGAAAGCAGGACTCAGCAGCATCTCCTATCTAGGGTTACATTTCTACGGCTTCAAGGACCTACAAGGTACTATTTTGTGCCCCTTTGGGTTTAGGTTCCTACCAAGTGTAAGTAGAACACCTTTGCCATTCTCTCAGAGGCTGTTATAAACTTACAGGTCTTCCTGAATGTTCACATCGACTTAGAAAATTGTTAATTATTTAATTTGAAATGAAGTGAATAAACATTCAAAATCTCAATTGTACCCTCTAGCTTTAGATCATGGTTTAGGGTTTCTTTTTTATCTTTTATCTTCAATAAAGGACATGCCTATTGATTTTAGGTAGAGAGTAAGGGAGGAAGAGAGACAGAGAAACATGAATGCAAGAAACATCTATTGGTTGCCTCTCATACTCACTCCAGCTGGGACTGAATATGAAACCTAGGCATGTACCCTGACTGGGAATAAAACCCTTGACATTTCTGTTTATGGGATAATGCTGCAGCTGAGTTATACCAGCCAGGGCTTATTTAGGGTTCCCGATATCCATTCCTCAGTGTATGAATAATATTATATACATAAGTAATTTTTTTAATGGCTATACATCAAAATCACTGGAGCTCCATGTCACATCAGTTGAATCAAGATCTTTTGAGGAAAAGCTAAGGCATAGATACCTTTAAAAGCTATGTGATGATTTTGATGGAAGTTAACCCCATATATGGATTTCTATTTTAATCAAGACAAATTTAATGTGCATTCTTAATACTATTCCTTCTGAAGCACTAATAAATATCACAAAGTCAAAGAGAAAAGGAAAGACAATTGCAGGGGAAAACATTTGAAGCTTTAATGTAAATAGGCAAGTAGAAACTTAGTTAGCAGGCCAAAATAAATTGGAATATAAGCAGCAATGGAGAGGTGCAACAGGCATCTTTAATAACCTTAGATAGCTCAGAAATGATGACTCCTGCTAACTAAACCAGGGGTTCAGATACAGGTGAAAAAATGAGTGTTGATTGAAAGTCTATTGAAGGCTTTGACTGTGTATCTCAGGCATTAGAGCATTATCCCAATATGCCAAGGTTGTGAGCTTTGTCAGGCACATGTAAGAGACAATCAATGATTGCATAAATAAGTGGAACAAGTTGATGTTTCTCTCTCTCTCTCTCCCTCCCTGTAAAAATTAATAAGTAAAAAAAAACTTTTTTAAAGGCTGTTGAAACATAAGCTCTAATTTTTCATTAAAACCTTTTTGATATAAAAACACTATAACCTAAACATACTTAAAATCTATGGAAATTCATAGTTAGGAGTTAGAAAAAGTTTACGAACCATTTACTTTAAGCAAAGCACAGTTAAAGCTTGTAAAATACAGAGACATCTCTTAATTTTCAGATTATAATTATTAAACATGGGAGACTATGTTGTAATATTCTCTCCAGAATCTCCTTTCTAGGGACTGAATGAATGTTTGTGTCTCCTAAAAATGCATGTTTAAACCCTTATCTCCAATGTGATAGCATTTGAAGGTGAGACCTTCGTGCATTAAGCAGCATTAGATTAGGTCATGAGCATAGAGTCTCTACAATGGGATGAATGTTCTCATAAAAAGAGAAAGAAACACTGGATAGCTCTCTTTGTGAGAAAAGGTCATGTGGGAACAAAAGGTCACTGAGAAAAGGTCATGTGGGAACTCAACCAGGCAAAGAGGCTTGAGCAAGAACCCACTATGCTGGTATCCTGGTCTCAACTTCTAGACTCCAGAATTGTGAGAAGTAAATGCTGTTGTTTGAGCTATGGTATTTGTTTTAGCAGCTTTAGTTGACTAAGACATTTCTTTAGTCAAAGATTTGTCCACTTGTGAAGATGTTGGCATATAGTCATTTTTTAATTCATTTTTTTAGTTTTCTTCTTGTGTTTTTATTTTGACATAATTAAAACCATCTGGAACTGGCATAGGAACAGACACATAGATCAATGGAACAGAATAGAGAGCCCAGAAATAAATCTGGGTAACCATTTCCAAAAGCTCTCTTTCTAGTTTTGTAGACCAGAAGTATCTTTTTCAAGGATCTTAGATCCATCCTTTTGAAATATAACCATCAGGGAAAATAGAGCCCCTATCTTCCAACCCCCGCTCCAGGCTCCACCTGCCTTCCTCTGTCATCTAACTAAAGGTGAGTGGATAGTCAACAGTAATCAAGCCTTCAGGAAAATAGATTGGATATGCTGAATCCAAGAAGGGAATAAGAAACAAGTGGAGAAATAATATGTATATTTCTTAGCTAACTGATGAAAGACAAATACTCTATGATCTCACCTATAAGTGGAACCTAATCAACAAAGCAAAATATGAACAGAAACCTTGAATTAAGGAACAAACTGACAGTAACCAGAGGGGAGGCGGGAGAGTGATAACAGGAGAAAACAGAGGAAGGTCCATGAAGAATCATGTACAAAGGGCACGTGCACAAAGCCAGAAAGGGTAGGTTCGAGGGCAGGGAGGCAGGGATGGATGGAGGGGATGGGTAGTGAAGTGAAAATGGAGACAACTGTGCTTGAACAACAATAAAAAATAAAAATAAATTTAAAAAGAAATGTATGTTTCTTAAGATTATATAGCAACATTTGTGAAAGTCAAGCCCCGAGACACAAGCCTACTGACATATAGAAACTTAATAGGAAACTTAGAAAACACACCTTTTCTATGCATGTACTACCATGCCAATGTAATATTAAAGATATTATTGTAACAGGAGATTTCAACTGAAAGAGCTTCAAGAAGCAAAGTTTCTAGAAGGAACACATATGTGTCTGAAGGAGATTATGGCAACAATTGAAATTTGGTAGGGTCCTAAATATTATGTAACAGTCATAGATTGTTTTTAATTTCCTGATCTTGATTACTATATCAGGGATATTTACAATCCAAATATACTTATTTGCAAGAAATTTATACTACAGTATTAATGGTAGATGAGACATTATGCCAGAAACATTCTCAACAAATTGCTGTATATATCATACGGGAGCTTGCTGCTGCCTATTTTTCTTCTAAGAATTTTATGGTTTTAGGTTTTAGGTTTAAATCTTTTAATCATTTTGAGCTGGTTTTTGAGGTGTAAGACTGTGGTATAGTTTCTTTCTTTTGCATGTGGCTGTCCAGTTTTTCCAACACCGATTATTGAAAAGATTTTCCTTTATGTATATTCTTGGCCCCACTGTTAGAAATTATTTGACCTTATATGGCTGAGTTTTTCTCTCTTCTCTTCAATAGATCTAAGTGTCTGCTTTTATGCCAAAATGACACTGTTTTGATTACTGTAGCTTTGTAATATTGTTGGAAGTTAGAGAGCATGATACCTCTAACTTTGTTCTTCTTTCTCAAAATTGCTTTGGCTATTGAAGGTCTTTTATGATTCCAAACAAATTTTAGGATTGTTTTCTCTATTTCTGTAAAGAATTGACATTGAAATTTTGATAAGGGTTATACTTAATTTGTAATTTGATTCAGGTAGTGTGGACATTTTAACAATATTTATTATTCCAATCCATGAGAATAGAATATCTTAACATTTACTAGTGTCTTCAATTTGTTTATCAATGTCTTACAGTTTTCAGGGTTTAAGCTTTTCACTGCCTTGGTTAAATATATTCCTAGTGTTTTACTTATTTTAATGTAATTTTACATTGCACTGTTTTCTTAAATTTTATTTCTCCTAGTTTTTTATTAGTATGCAGAAATTCAACAGTTTATTGTATATTGATTTTGTATCCTGTAATTTCACTAAATTCATTTAGTAGCTTTAACAGGTTGTTTGTTTTTAGAAACTTTGGGATTTTATGTATATTAATATCATGTCATTTGCAAATAGAGAAAGTTTTACTTCTTTTTGATTTGGATGCTTTTAATTTCTTTTTCTTTCCCAGTATCCTTGTAGTTAGGACTTCAATTACTATGTTAGATGAAAGTGGCAGGAATGGATATTCTTGTCTCATTCCTAATCTTAGAGATAAAGCTTCCAGCTTTTCACCATTGAGAAGGTAGATGTGGGCTTATCCTACATGGCTTTTCACTATTTTTAATATGCACGAAGTATTTAATTGAGAAATCTAACAGTCCTGCATTTAGTCTATGACAAATTGTTATTTATATGAATTGTATATTTTATTTTTGATTTATGATGTTATATAGTAATTACTTTGGACAAATATCATTGGATATTCACTTTGACTGAAAGCCATTGTTCTTTGAGTTAAAAGTCTTCTTTTTAAAAGATTTAATTCACATATAATTTGTTGACTAAACAGTAATATTTTCCTGTTTTTAAAATTGTCATTCAAATTTATTGGGGTGACTTTGGTTATTAAAGTTATATGGGCTTCCAGCTCATCTGTATATGGCACTCTGTGCCCACCAACCGAAATCAAATCTTCTGTCACCACACATTTGACTCCCCTTTACTATTTACTACTCTACCATCTCTCTTCCCTGTTGTAAGTGCTATACTATTGTTTGTGTCTATACATTTTTGTTTGTTTTTCTTGTTTGTTCATTTGATACTTTTAGTTTTATATTTCAGATATGAGTGAAATAATATGGTTCTTGATTTTTTTCTGTAGCATAGCATGATATTTTCAAGATCCAACCATGTTGTCTGAAATGGCAGTATTTAATCTTATGTCTGAGTATACTAAGAAACAGTATCCACTAGGTGTTCCACTACCAAAAGGGATTTGAGAAAAGAATGTATTGCAACCCAGTGCACACAGACATGACAAGCCACATGCTCACTCTGGTCCGTGTGTCAAGTTGGAGAGGTGTTATTGTATAAAGGAAGAGAAAGGAAAGAGAATGGAAGGTTAGAACCACAGAGCTTTATTACAAACATAGAATTCTAACGTAGGGTTCTCACCTGCAGGGTTCTCACCTATAGGGTTTCAAAATTACGTAGAGAACTTCCATAAGCCTTAGCTCCTCCCATAGACCCTCCCAATTATCTGTTTGCTTACAGTTCCAGTTAGACTTTATCAAATTAATAATTTATAAAACATGTCACTATACTAAAGGATGACTCGGAATGCATTCATTTCTTATATAATACAATTCTTAATCTCATACTGTTTGCAATTATTTTAAATGTGATTTATTGATTATGCTATTACAGTTGTCCCATTTTTTTCTCTCCTTAATTCCCCTCTAGCCTGCACCAGCCCTCTCACCAGCCTTCCTTCACCTTTGTTCATGCCCATGGGTCATACAATAAGTTCTGTGGCTTCTCCTTTTTCTGTACTATTCTTAACTTCCCCCTCTCTATTTCGTACATACCAGTTATGCTGCTTATTCCTTGTACCTTTTCACCCATTCTCCCCCACCACTCCCTGCTGATAACCCTCCATGTTATCTCCATTTCTGTGATTCTGTTCCTGTTCTAGTTGTTTCCTTAGTTTGTTTTTTTTTTGTTTGTTTGTTTATTTGTTTTAGGTTCAGTTGTTCATAGCTGTGACTTGTCATTTTATTGTTTATAGTTTTGATCTTCTTTTTCTTAGACAAGTCCCTTTAACATTTCATATGGCCTTGGTGATGACAAACGCCTTTAACTTTATCTTATCTGGGAAGCCTTTATCTGCCCTACCTTTCTAAATGGTATCTTGGCTGGACAGAGTAATCTTGGACGTAGGTCCTTGCCTTTCAAGACTTTAAATACTTCTCTTCAGCCCCTTCTTGCCTGTAAGGTTTCTTTTGGGAAATCAGTTGATAGTCTTATGGGAACTCCCTTATAGGTAACTATCTCTTTTTCTCTTGCTGCTTTTAAGATTCTGTCCTTATCTTTAATCTTCGGTAATTTAATTATGATTTGTCTGGTTGTATTCCTCCTTGTGTCCAATTTATTTGGGATTCTCTGAACTTCCTGAACTTGCATATCTATTTCCTTTGCCAGATTGGGGATTTTTTCCTTCATTATGTTTTCAAATAAATTTTCAATTTCTTGCTCTTCTTCTTCTCCTTCTGGCACCCCTATGATTTGAGTGTGGGAACTTTTAAAGTTGTCCCAGAGGTTCCTAAGCCTCTCTTCATTTTTTCGAATTCTTGTTTTTTCATTCTGCTCCAGTTGAATGTTTATTTCTTCCTTGTATTTGAAATCATTGATTTGAGTCCGGGTTTTCTTCTCTTCATTGTCAGTTTCCTGAATATTTTTCTTTATTTAACTTTGTATAGACTTCACTTTTGCTTTTATTTTGTGACTGTATCCAATCATTTCAGTAAGCATTCTGATTACCAGAGTTTTGAACTCTGCATGTTATAGGTTGTCTATCTCTGTCACCTAGTTCTTTTTCTGGAATTGGAATCTGTTCTTTCATTTGGTCCATATTTCTTTGTCTTGGTGCATTTGTTACAGAGTAAGGGGTGAAGCCTTAGGTATTCGCCTGGGCAGAGCAACCCACTTTGCTGTGGTGTGGTGCTGTGTGTGGGGCAGGGGTCAGAGAGGGAACAATGCCACTTGCTTGGCCTTCACCCTGCTTTCAGTGAGTTACCCTACTACCCACGAGCGAATTTCACCTCTCTGGTGCTGATTCCCAGGTGGGTGGGTTTTTGTATGTTCTAGGATCCTTTGGGTTCCTCCAACAGACTCTCCTGTGAGTCTGGGAGTTTCTCTTGCCTCTGCACCCCCACAGGTTTTACAGCCAGAGGTTTTATGGCTTTTTTTCCTAAGGCTGGACTCCTGAGTTGCATGGTCTGTCTTGCTCCCCAGTTGTTCCTTCCAGTATATCCGTATGCAAATGTGGGACCTCTGGTCTGCTGGCTGCTACTTTGCTATGTGTTCACATTGCCCC
>PVKM010052612.1:0-10202 GCA_004027735.1 Carollia perspicillata
TAACACTCCTTCTTGTGGCTGTATACTGTCCCATTGCATGGGCAGACCACATTGCGTTTATCCATCCGTCAGTCGATGGGCACTTGGGTTGCTTCCACCTTTGCTGTTTTGAATCTTGCTACTTCCGTGTGTTTTTAATGCTCGTTTTTATTTGGGGGGTGAGGGTGGGGTGTATCCATAGGCATGGAATTAACTGAACCATGTGCTTATTATATGTTTAAGCTATGGAGGAAACACCAAGCCATTTTCAACAGCCAGTGTGCCATTTAAAAGTACCACCAGCGATGTATAAAGCTTTCGTTTGCCCTGCTTTCCCCACAAGGCTTGTTACTTTCCTTTATTCTAAGTTGTAGCCATTATTGCGGGTGTCACAGCTATTATTGTAGTTTTGATTTGCATTTCCCCATGACTAGTGATGTTGAGCATAGCATCATGTGATTCTTGGCCAATCGTGTGTCTTCTTTGGGAAACGTTCATTCGGGTCATTTGCCGGTTTGTACTGTTGGTCTTATTGTCATTTGTTCGGTGTTGTGAGGGCTCTTATATCTTCTGGATACTAGACTCTCACTAGATGTATGATTTGCCAATGTTTCCTCCCATTCTGTAGGATACCTTTTTCTCTCTCTTGATAGGGTCTTTTAATGTGAAAACATGTCCATTATCTATTTTCTTCTCTGTTGCTTCTGCTTTGGGTCTAACATTTAAGAAATCATGGTCAAATCCAAGGTCATGAAGGGTTACTCATATGTTCTTTTTCCCAAGAGTTTTTATACTGTTAGCTCTGCTATTTAGGTTTTGGGTCCGTTTTGAATGAGTGACTCTTTGTGTATGGCACACCTTAAGTGTTCATCTTCATTCATTTGCATGTGGATACAGTTGTCCCAGGGACACTTTGTCGAAGAGACTGCTCTTACCCCGATTGAATGGTCATCATCAATCATCCTTCACCCAATTCACTGGTGTGCTTCCAAGAGCCACTGAAGTGCAGAGCGTCTCAAGGAAGAGAATGAAAAGTCAAACATAAACCGTTGGCTTAGGGTTAAGATTACTTGACGATGTAGGCAATATGAAAGTGTGATCAGACCCAATAAAATATTGAAACTTTGTTTCCAAATCTTGGATGGAAGAAGTAAAGCTTGTGATTCAAAACAGGAAACAACGTTCCAGAGCTGGACACAGATTCAGGCAGGTACCAAAAAAAAAATGAGCTATTTGAGAAAAACAACATAGGGGGAAGAGAGAGAGAGAGAGAGAGAGAGAGAGAGAGAGAGAGAGAGAGAGAAAGGAAGGAAGGGTGAAAGTAACTAAGATCCCCCTACTTTAAAACTGTATAGTAAGTCTGCGTAGTGGGATGAAGCATGAACTTCATTTCCTTCCTACATTTTATATTTCATAAAAAATTATTTCACAGGGGTATTCAGTACTTTTATAAGCAGAACAAAGACTTGACAGAATGAGGCAAGTTCACTAAGAGTGCTCCATATTAAATTACTTTCGGAAAGTGGAGTGCTCTTTATTAGCTGACTTCAGAAGGATAAGTTGAAAATTCACTAAGTCCTCTTGTAAGCCTCTATAGATAGGTGTCACCCGATACCTGTGTTTTCATGTAGTTGGATGAGAATTAAAAGGCATCGATTTGATTTCCCCTTAAAAGTTCGGTACAGACATGTTTAGCGTAGTTAGAAAAGCCAAAGGTGATATAACTCAAGGTTGATTATTCACAGAGCAGATACTCTATAAGTGTCCTTTGTCCCCACATCTCTCTTGTTTTCAAGATGTTTCATAGCCTTGGGAACCAGCATGGATGCACTGCATCGGCAAAGCTAAAGCAATGATGTGAGGAAGCCACCAGATGGAGATGTTGAGCTGCCACTGTTAAGGTCAGCCAGGCCCTCCTGGAGGCACACAGTGGAACAACTTCAGTGGGGCTGGGAGCAACCTGGAAGACTGATTTAAAATGCAGATTCCCAGTGCCCACCTACAGAGTCGATTGGGTAGGCCTGGAATAGGGCCAAAGAACCTGGATTTTAACACGCCCCCCCCCCTTCCCATGAGTCTGATGTAGGTGGTCCCATGCACCACACTTTGAGAAACTCTGATGTAAATGGTAATTGACACCATAGGCCTATATGGGAGTGCTTAGGAAAAGGGTATATAAATTGAGGAAAGAACTGAGTAAAACCGAGTCCTGAAAAACTCCATCAGGCGAGGGCACACTTGAGGAGAAAGAACTAGAGCTAGCAATGGCAATGAGAAGTTGTCAGAATAAAAGAGGACAGCAGGAGAACAGCCACTTATGAAAGCCTAAGGAAGATGGTGGGGGGAGGGGGGGTTGGAAAGGAAAAAAAGAGAGAGAGAGAGAGAGCGCTCAAACAGACTTCACACAGTGCTTTTCTTTTCTTCAAACACCTGTCATCTTCTTTGACTTTTCCTGCAGAAATATTGACTTAACGAGTGAGAATGTCCTGTGATGTTTGATATAATCTAAATAATTCTTCTTTTGAAATAAATGTTATATTCTCCATCCAAAATCCACATTTATTAATAAAATGTTATATTGAATCCTAAAGACTGAAAGAGCCATTCTTTATGCTTTGAAATATAGCTTAGGCGCTAGTCCTCATTCCATGTTTGATACTCAGGAAATTGTATACCAGTGGCTGAAGAAGTGGTCATAATAATGGCAACACAGAATTATTATGACACGATCATAATTATAATATATGATTATGTTATAGGCAATAATACAATCGTGCTATTATTAATATTTGACCACTTGCTTTGTATTACCGAATGCCTGTAAGTGCTCTTACACATTATTTCAGTTAATCTCATCCAAATTCTATGAGACAAGTACTATTATTATTATGCCTTGGAGAGTTAGACAAAGTCACTGAGATTTAGAGAAGCTAAGAAGTTAGCTCAATATCTCAGAGTTCATAAGGGGCAAAGCCTCGTTCGGTTCCGTGCTGCATTTGCAGTTCATGCTTTTTTTTTTTCTCCAGCCCAGAGCATTTTTGTGAGTTTCTCTCTAACACAGCCCAATGTAGTCAAGGTTTTATATTAATTTTGGGAAGGCGCGGATTGCGGGGACTCCTAGCTGTCCACCTAAAATCCTCCTTTTCCTCTTCCTCCTGGGTCCCCATCTCAGTGTCCATTCCCAGCTTCCCTAGCTGTTAGGTGTGACCACATGACTGAGATCTCGGCAATGGCACGGCAGTGGAAATGATATTTGCCCCTGCCTGGCCTAGCTCACAAGAACCTCGTACCTGGTGCACGGCCGTGTCTTTGTCCCCCTTTAGCAAACTGCAGAGGAGGCCACCTACGGGGCAATGGGCAGGAGCCACCTGGTAAAGGCGGCAGAGTTCCCAACAGCCTGGGTCCCTTCCAGAAGTGCATGGCTAAAGCCCACCAGGAGGACCTTTTTGCTTGCACAGCAATGTCACGGGAGAAATAAATGAACTACTTTTGAGTTGTTATACATATTTGGGTTTGAATGTTACAATGGTAACTGTCTACCATAACTAAGGCAAGTCGGGTAAGAATAAATTTTAGTTGTGTACTGCTCTATCATCATGGACCGCATTTGACTGCATTTCAAATAGTGGCTTAGGCAAATAGGGGTTCATTTATTCCAGTTGCCGTGCAGTAAGAATAGACAATTCAGGGTTGGTGCTACAGCTCAAGGAGCGATGTTCTTCTCCCTTCTTGCCCCTCCATCGTCCAACGTGGCTTCTGTCTCCAAGGTCATAAGCACTGCATCTGTATTCCTGGAAGGACAAAAGGGAAAGAGCAAAGGAAGAAGCCAGCTGCATCTGTCCAATTCATGAAGGCCTCCTAGAAATGCCACCAGCGTCATCCGGGACGTGTGTCATGGCCAGCCCGGGGGGGGGCTGAACCAAGTCACGTTCCCACCTCTTGCTCCAACAGCATCAAGGTTCTGGTAGTAAGGACAAAAGGATGGAGGGATAGACTGGTTCTGTAGAATCAGGACCTGCCACAACCCCTACCTTACATTACCTTTACAAATTATCCAAGTCCCTTGTGGGAGGGAGCTTTCTACCCTGCTCTCCTGGCAGTCTTAAAGAATCAGAATGCTCCTGAAAGTTCGATGCATACAATGCTCAGGTTGTTGAACTACTGACCCACGCTCTGCCCAGGGTGGCCTTTCGTCTTATTCCATCCGGCCTGGTCCGCACGAGCTCTTCCATGGGTTTATCGTTTCACAACTTTTAGGTGCACCCGGAAACGTCAAAGACAGTACCTCCTTTGATTAATTTGTTTTGAAATTTCCATGGAGAATGGCAACTTTATAAAGGGCTTCCATGTCTGCAGTCACACTCTGGAAACCATTTACTACATTACTGGAAGATGCAAGCTCTGCTAAAGACCATGATTCACAGCTGCAGACACAGCTTATTTCCAGAGCAGCAAAGTAAGACAGAACAGTGGCAGGTGAGGGTCTGTTGAGAGCAGTGGATCAAAATGCCACAGGTCTGAGCCTAGCTCTTCAGTGAAGCTCTGTGAACATGGGTTATGAGCTGTGCTCTTTGATCCCTGGTCTCTTAAACTATAAAGTGGCGTTATGCGAATCCCTCTCCCAGAGGATTATTGAGATAAGTGTATGAATCATGGGTTTGCAGACTTTCAAAGGGCAATAATGCTTATGGAAGTGTATTTTTTATTTATGGGTAAGCAGTGATCAATTTGAATGATAAATTCTGAAGCTGCTTGGTGGAATTATTTGGGTTTCCAGCATGGTCCAAGTGCGGCAAAATACTACAGTCTCATTAGCACACTGAACAGTTGGATTACAGGGCAGTGAGAGGAGAGAGGCTGCACAAGTCACAGTGGGAAGCAAAGGAAGGAGTGCAAAGCAAGACTCGACAGAGAAGTCAGAATTGGGCTGAGCTTGTCCAAAGGCCCAGAGGCACAAAACAGCAATGCTGTGCTTGAGGAAACTGCACGAAGCTCAGGATGGAGAGGATAAAAGGGGAGTGGAACAAAGTAAGGTGCTCAAGGTCCTCGTAGGTAGTGTAGACACTCTGGTGGAGGCTCTGAGGAATCACTGAAGGACCTTAGGCATCATAGACTAGGCTAACAGCTGAGGATTCAAACTTAGATCTGACTTGGAATCTTCATTCTATTTCAAGCTGTCGTTTGGGCACAGGATAAGTAAGCTGACTGGTGGAACCGACTAGAGGAGGAGAATCAGGGACATACAGGAACTTGGCAGAGCTGACAGTGGGGAAAGTGTGTACCACTGAAATAGCAAGGACAGTACAATTAGTTTTCCACAGGAAGAAAAAGGCAATGGGATCTCTATCTGACAGCAAGCACAAAAATCCATTCTACGTGAGCAAAACCTTAAAAATGCAAAACAGCACCCTAAAACCATGTAAAACCTTTTCAATGTTAAGGGGGAAACTTTTATGGCCTGAGGGCTAAGGTAATTTTATTTTGAAAGGCCCAGGGGTCAAGAAAGAAAAAAAAAATTGTTAACTGGGACTACATCCACATGTAAAACTATTGTGCCTCAAAGGACATGATCAACAGAGAGAACAGACAACTCACGGAATGGAAGAAAATAATTTCAAATAATGTATGGGATGAAAGATGAAAATCCTGGACATACAAAGAGCTCCTACAACTCAACCACCACCACCACCACCACCACCACCACCACCACCACCAGGACAACAACAACAGCAACAACAACAAAAATACCCAATCAGAAAACTGGCAAAAAACTTGAACTGACATTTTCCCAAAGAAAGTGTACAAATGGCCGATAAGCACACGAAAAGATGCTCAACATGAGTAAACATTAGGGAAATGCACATCAAAACCACAATGAGATATCACTTCACGTTCATTTGGCTGCCCGCGATTTAAGAAACACAGATTAACGAGTGTTGGCATGGATGTGGAGAAATTGGAACCTTTGTGCATTGCTGGTGGAAGTGTTAAGTGGTGCAGTCATTATGGAAAACAGCACGCAGTTACTCAAAAAATTAAAAAGACAGTTAACCTATGACCCAGCACCTCCGCTTTTGGGTATATACCTGAAATAAGTGAAAGGAGAGTCAAACAGACATGTGTGCATCCGTATTCACACAGCATTATTCACAACAGATAAAGGGTGGAAGCAGTCTAAGGGTCCATCACCAAAGGAACAGGAAAACAGCCGGTATATACCTACAACGGATTCTTTTTCAACGACAGTTGACATTCGACCTTATTTTATATTACTTTCAGCTGTACGGCATAGTGACTAGACATACATAATTTACCAGGCGATCTGCCCGATAATTCTAATAGCCACCTGGGACCATGCATCGGTAGTATAATATTATTGACTATATTCCCTATGTTGTACGTTGCATCCCCGCGACTATTTTGTAATCACCAATCTATACCTCTCAATCCCTTCACCTTTCTCACCTGGTGCCCCAACCCCCTTCTCATCTGGCAACCATCAGTTTGTTCTCTGTATCTGAGTCTGTTTCTGTTTTGTTTGTTCATTTACTTTGTTCTTTAGATTGCATATATAAGTGAAATCATATGGTATTTGTCTTTCTCTGTCTGACTTTCACCACTTAGCATAATCCCCTCTAGGTCCATCCATGTTGTCGCAAATGGTGGTATTTCATTCTAACGGATTATTATTTGCCCTTACACTGGGACGGAATTCTGACACACGCTACAAGATTCATTTTGCTAGTCACAACAGCACAAATAGTGTAGATATGAGGTACCCAGAAGTAGTCAAATTCACAGAGACCGAGAGTGAAATGGTGAGTGCCAGGGTTTGGGAGGAGGAGGGAGCGGGGAATAAGTGTTTAGTGGGTGCCAAGTTTCAGTTTGGAAAGATGAGACATTTCCGAAGGTGGATGGCGGTGATGGTTGTACAACAATGAGGATGCCCTCAATGCTACTCACTGAACTGTACACCTAAAAATGGTAAAATTGGCACTATTTATTTTTGACTACCGTTAAATGCAAACACTGTCATGATGATTGATATCTGGGATGGGTGAAGCGCTTCCAGCAAACGTCAAGAAATGCATCCTTATGCGATTGAAAAAAGTCAGGACATGTAACAGAAAAGCATATTAAAATGGCTGACAAGGAGTTTCTTCGACAGACCTGTCGTATTAGTGATTGGAGAAGCGCAAAAGAAGACCCCGCCCAAATGTAATTTAACACTCGCTGAAATGGAAAGGCTAAGAAATCTGATTATCCCTTGTATTGGTGGGTACATGGCCCAATCAGAACTCAAACTGTGGGTGGAGGTCATCAGCTGGAAACAATTCCTAGCCTATGAGCCAGCAATCTCACTCCTCGAAACTCTGCGAAACGTTTGGCACCTGTGACGGACATTCGCCTATTCCTAGCATCACTGCTTGTAAAGGCTGTAAAGTGCAAAGTATGGATCGAGATGTCCATGGACGAGAAAATGGATAAATGAACTGAGATATCAGCATGGCTACATGTAATAATGTAAGTACTTTCGGTGACACAATGTTGATTGAGTAAAAAAGGAGGTAGCAGAATACCACACATAATGCGATACAATTTATTGTAATACCAAGACACAACAGTCAGCAGCGACATTTAAGGACACGTACACACGTTTTTCATTTTTTAACACCTAGCAAAAGGAAGGGGGTGGTTTACACAGAACGCTCAGGAGGAGGACTATTCCTCTGCAAGGAGAAGGCGGTGGGTGGCAAGGACACCAGGAGGTAGACTGACTAGGAATTGGTAATTTCTCCTTCCCCAGGAAGGTGGAGGCTTGAGCAGTTGGCCCACACACCCGTATCCTTTTAAGACTGGCCAGGAAAAAAGGCCCGTGACAGGTCCTTGACCGGAAGCACAAGAAGTCCCCAGGCCTGGCTCCAACGGCTGGAGGGCAGACCTTCCGGGTGCGTGGGTCGGCGGAGGCCCCGCCTCCCGCATGCGCACTGTGCCAGCCAATCAGCGTCACTCCCACACAGGCTACTCGCCAGTCCCGGAGCTCTGAGAGAACCTTCGTGGAGATGGCGGAGGGGTGGTCACGGTATACGTGCAGAGGGACAGAGAGACAGAGGGACCCCGGGCGAGGGTTGGGGGACCCACAGAGGGGCTCCCAGGAAGGGCGGGCGAGTGGGGAGACGGGCCTGTCGACACCGTGCGGCCATCTGGTTCTCCTCAGACTTGAGGGGAAAAGGGAATCGGGGAGAGACGGGCCGGGGGGTCGGCGGGGCCGGGCCGGGCTGGGCGACGACGCTACCTGTGAGGTAATATTTCCGAGCGGCACTCGGCATAGGTCGGAGGCCGAGCCCTGGCGATGGGTCTAAATTGTGAGGTGATGTTCCCCCAGGCACCAGAAGCAAGGGACCAGGGCTATGAGGCTAAATTTGAGGTGATGTTCCCCTGGAGGCCCGGGCCGGGCCCATGAGGGCGAGGGGTGGGGGGGCGGGGCTTGTTCTTGCGACACCAGAGGCCTGGGCCGTGGGGTGGGTGGGGGCTAATCTTCCGGGGGCTATTCCTGGGGATACCAGAGGCCTGGGTCTGGGCGATGAGGCTGGCCTCTGGGGGGCTTGTTCCGGAGGTGCCAAAGGCATTTAGGACCAGGGCATTTAGGGCAGCCTCTTGGGGGTTGTTCCTGGGGAAGCCGGAGGTCGGGGCTGGGAAGATGCAGCTAACCTGTGGGTGGTGTTCCTGGGGACGCCAGAGGTCTGGGCAGGGGAGATGAGGCAAAATCTGGGGGACTTCTTCCTGGGAGGCCCGAGTCCTGGGCTGGGGTGATGAGGCAAACCTCTGGGGGGCCTTTTCTCTGGGTCGCAAGAGGCCTGGACCTGCGGGATGTGGCTAACCTCTGAAGGTTTGTTCCAGCGATGCCAGAGGCCTGAGGTGGGGCAATGAGGGTAATCTGCAGGGGGCTGTTCCCGGGGCACACCAGCTTCCTGGGCCATGGCGATGAGGCCGATCTGGGGGCGGGGGGGCAGGGTGGAGCTCCTTCCGGGTGATGCTGGAGGCCTGGACTGCGCTGATGAGTCTAACCTTTTGGAGGATATTTCCTTTGGGGGAGGCCAGAGGCATGGGCTGGGGCAAAGAGGCAAACCCCTGGGGTCTTGTTCCAGGGGAAGCACTAGTCTTGGGTTGCGTGATGAGGCTAACCTCTGGGGGTCTTGTTCTGGGGGATGTTAGAGGCCTGGGTGGGGGACAGCGGGGCTAGGCCCTGGGGGGTTGTTCCCACAATGCCAGAGGTGGGGGCTGGGGCAATGAGGCTAACCGCTGGGGGCCTGTTCCTCAGGACACCAAAGGCCTGGGCCAGAGTGCTGAGGTTAACATCTAGGAGGCCATTCCAGAGGAACCCAGAGGCCTGGGTCGGGAATAGTGAGGCTAACCTCTGTGGGTCTCATTCTGGGGATGGCGAAGCATGGGCCAGGGACATGAAGCTAATGTCTGGGAGCCTGTTTTCGGGATCCACAAGCCTAGGCCGGGGTGAGGAGGCTAAATTCTGGGAGTTTTGGGAGGGGGGGGTGGATAGCAGAGGCTTGGGCCAGGGCTGTGAGGCTAACATCCGGGTGGGTATTCCAGGGACGCCAAAGGCCTGGGCCGGGGTGGTGAGGCCAGTCTGTTGGTGGCTGTTCTCAGGGTCAGCAGAGGTGTGGGCGGGGGCTATTCACGGGGATGCCAGAGGCCTGGGCCGCGGCCAGGTGACTAACGTCTGGCGGGGCTTGTTGGGGGGATGAAAGCAGCCTGAGACACAGTGATGAGACTCACCCCAAGGAGGTGACTTCAGGGGACACCAGAGGCCTGGGACAAGGTGATGGGGGTAACCTTTGGTGGGCTTGTTCTGGGATGCCAGAGGCTTTGGCTGGGGAGATGAGGCTGCCTTCTGAGGCTTGTTAGGAGAAAACCAAAGGTCTGTGCTGGGGTATGATGCTAATCTCTCGGGGCCTTGTCCTGGGGACACCAGAGGCCAGGCCGGGGTGATGAGGCTAATCTCTGGGGGTGGTTCTTGAGGACGTCGGAGTCCTGAGCTGTGATGAGGCTAACCCCTGGGGAACTTGTTCCGGATACTCCAAATAATTTTGCTGGGGGATTGTGAGGACAGCATAGGCCTGGGTTGGGGCGAGGAGGCTAACCTCTGGGGGCTTTTCCGGGGGCTGCCAGTGGCCGGGGCCGGGGGCAATGTGGCTGACCTCTGG
>PVKM010052613.1:0-10202 GCA_004027735.1 Carollia perspicillata
TTTAATTGCATAAAGATTGTAACTCATAGGAGGAGGCACTGCCATATTTTAAAAATGAATTATGCAATGCAGAGTAGTAAGTGCAGAAATAATTTTCATAAAATGATCTGAAACATTGAAAATTAAAGTGATATTAATATTACTAATGCTTTATGTTGGAAAAAATTAGTGTAATAAAGTATGAGGGGGAACCCCCCAAAAAGGAATTATCTTCTGGAGGGTGAGCTCCTAGTGGTACAGACTTCCCTTGCTAGGTGAGTGTTCTAGAAACTCATCTGTATCAGTGTACCAACAGGTGTTGTTGTGAGAGGCTATGTTAGATTTCAGAGAATTTTTTTTCAAGACTGTTTCAATGTGTTTGCTCCTTTTATGATGGGTGACTTAGAAACTGGCCTGTCTTCCATGTTTACCTAATCTTACCCTGAGTGATTTTGTTTGTTTGTTTCCCCGGATGATAAAAGTACTCAAAGGAAACACTTTGCCTATGTGATAGAGGTGAAACAAAAAGTGTCAAAAGAACTAAAAGGCATCAAAATTGATGAGCTGAAAAACTGTTTTGAGTAGTGGAAAAAACATCTTGGTAAGTGTATTGCATCAAATGGACAGTTCTTTGAAGGTGACTGAAGTTTAAACTTAAGAATAAATACACTGTATATATAACATATTATATGTTGCATTATGTATATGTGTTATATATACACACACACAAAATATTATGTATATTATATATAACATAGAAATATATAATATAATATAATTATATAATATAATATATATAATATTTTGTCCTGCTGTGGGAGATCCTGATAAGATGAGTGGTCTCTCCTGGTTTTCCCTAAATCATAGATCTTCCTGGATTCCCAAGGTATTTGTTTCTGTTTTATTGTTCATGTATAGCCTTTCCTTCTTTTGATTAGTTGACAGTGAGGATCAATTCACTGAACAAATTAAGATGTTGTCATACCTAATGGATATCTTTGATTTTCTTTGAAAGAAAAATACACAGAAACAGGAGCCATGCAATCTAGGTAATCATCCATAGCCTACCTTGGAGTGTGAACAGATGTTTTAATTAAATTTGACTGTGAGGTAAATTATCCCTTGGTGTGATTTAATAAGTAGCCATCGATACAATAAATTACAATACAAATGTTTATTAGACCATTATATCTTTACCTGTTTACTGCACTGACGACTGCCTTTGATCCAGTGCCACCCTTTACAACCTTTTCTTAGGAAAACATAGGTTATTATTGTTCTTCTCTCAACAATGTGCTTTTCTCTTCATCACCTTCTTAGGAAGTCTGGGGTTGTCTGCGTTTTCATCCATTTATTGTCTGCGTTTTCATCCATTTACTTTCTGTCATAAATGTTCAGTTATCTTTCTTAGGTGAATGGAAAAACAAAAAAGACCACTAATGCTAACCATACTTCTGGAAATATGATAAAAGAAATAGTTCTTCTTAACTCTTTACTTCAATTTAGATTTTTATTGCACTGAAATGTTTGCAGAAGACGTTTATTGCTTCTGTTAGAACTTGTGTGTGGCAGTGGCAGAGGTGGGCCTGCTTGTCAAAGTTTCTTTTTTTTTAAAGAAATACATATCAAGTGATGTGTTAATTCTGACAGCACTAATAGGAAAACATGTTATTGCTGAATAATATTTTCTGTGTAAACATTAAAATAATAAAATCTATTTGAATTCTGTAATTACTTAGAATTAATAAGAATAATTTACCCAGAGGTCTTGAACAATATTCAGAATCGATGTTTTTCTAGAAAACAAATAATGTCTTTATATTGGAAAGGAGCTTTGCTTATTTTGGTTAGAGAGTTTAAGAAGCACTGTACATGTTTTTGATCTGTATCATATTTCTTTTAATTTTGGTTAAATCCATACACATTTTAGGTCAATGTTCAGGTGGTTTGTATTTTTTTGTTTATTTACTTCCTACTCCCTGCCTCTTTTGAAAGTGTTATTAATTATATGTAGCTTGCTTTGTAAAATATGTTTCCAAAAGTTTTAGAGATTGCTTTAATTTTCTACATTAAAAAAAAACAGAATATTGCAGACATGAATTTCAGGGATAGAAGGGATTTGAGAGAATTTGTACACTGTATACAATAGCCTGAAAGAGAAGACTTATAAGGAGAAAACCAAACAACCTGGAATTTATTTATCAATGATTGTGCATTTACTTTTACATGTTTAAACTTTCTCACCATCAAAGGTACTCTCCATTTGATACAACATGCCTATCAAGATTTTTTTCTCCACTGCTCAAAACAGTTTTTGGACTTGTCAATTTTAATGCCTTGTAGTGCTTCTGCCATTTTTTGTGTCACCTCTTCCACACTGGCAAAACATTTCCCTTTGAGTACTTCTTTCACCTGGAGAAACAAACAGAAAAAAACTGTTTGGGGCAAGATGGGGTGAATATGGAGGGTGGGGCATGGGGTTCATGCCATTTTTCACCAAAAACTGCTGAACACAACACAGTGGGGCAGGTGTGCTCATAAATCACCCAACATGAAACGGGCAAAGGCATTGAAAGAGTCTTCAAGAAATTCACTGAAGCTGAATTCAGCCTTTCACAGCAATGCTGCTGGTACACTGATACAGATGGGTTCTTAGAACATTCATCTAGTAGGGGAAGCGTGTACTATAAGGGGTCTGCTCTCCAGAAGATAATTCCATTGTGGGGGGTTCCCTCTCATATATTCTTGCTTATTACTATAAGGGAACCTGATAGTTTTATTCCACCAGGAGGTAAGTCAACACATATAAAATATGATCTCACCTATAAGTGGAACCTAATCAACAAACAAACAAGCAGCAAAATATAACCAGAGACATGGAAACAAAGAACAAACTGACAGTAACCAGAGGGGAGTGGGAGGAAGATGATGGAGGAAAGAAGGGGAAGGGTCATTAAGGAACATGTATGAAGGACCCATGGACAAAGACAACACTGAGGGATTGAGGATGGGAGGCAGGCATGGGCCGGGTTGGGGAAAGTGATGGCAGGAAAATGGAGACAACTGTACTTGAACAATAAGAAAAGATTAAAACATTCTGATATACTCTGGGAGACATAAATATATGTCTAAGTTAGGTATAGCTATTTTTATTTCAACTACTCTCAATTACTTCATCCTTTAAATATATAGTAGCATTTTCTTTGGAACTGGGTTACTTAAGCCTGAAGGTTACTTATCCTACTCTGACTTGTATTTACAGCAGATAAGAATAACATAATTTATCTTAGGCAATAAACTGAAATAATCTAGTAATTTGATGATTTATGATTTAAATATGTCTATGCATCTTATATTTGATGTCTTTCAATGTGTCAATGAATTAATCTCATTGAAATAAATTATATTTTGGATAATTTCAAAATAATAAAAAAATATTTTCTGAAGTAAACTTAGTGAATGATATTAAATAACAAAAATGAGATAAAGGTTCTTTAATTAAAAAAGCCCTACATCTAAATCATGCCATGCAGTTTAAAACCTCTGCCTATAAACAAGTCCAATTAACTTTTCAAAATCCATTGACTGTATTTTAATTTGTCTAAGCTTAAGTCACCTCTTTAAATATCCCTATTAATATTTGTTCATTTGATTAAACACTATCTTTAAATGAATGTGATCATTACTGAAAAATAAAACCTCAGTGGATGTAATCATTTTACTTCTAAACTGTTTGAACAATTGTAATAATCACTTGCAATGACAAAGCAGTGTGTATCCTGTCATCGACGTGGTAATGCAAATAAGTCATTTTGTTACACTTGATACCATTGGTTCAAATGTGCACGGTTACAGATATTTTTTGCATAATAATTTTGACACGAGGTTTGATTTGATGTTTTTTTCCACCACAATTGTTAATACATGTGGTTTTAATTTATCCATCCACAGGCTTTCTTCTACCCTCGTTCATAAAAAGAGTAGTCAGCAACAACCCCAAAAAAGGAATGCAATGATCTTCAATAGATACCCAGGTGAATTTGTGAAATTGATTTAAATGAACATCTTCAGAGTCAGAATTCTGACATTTGAATTAACATTACTATAAAAAATAATTGGATATATATTTTTTATTTTCTATTCATGGTTTTCCAACAGAGGTCAGATAGGTCAGAGGTCAGAGATGCTGCCCCTTTGCAAAATAAAAGAACTGGGCCAAGTTTCTGATCTAATTATTTCAACTAAGGTTCTTCCTACTCAAGCCATTTCCCCTGGCAGCAGAGAAGTCATACAGCAAAACCAGTTTTCAGAGTAACTGTCACCTCCTATCCTTTCTCTGCTTTGGGTGATATGGAACAGGGGCTGAGGAGAAAGTACAAACTGACCCCTCAGGAGGAAAGAAAACCATCTTAGACTTCCAGGGAAATCCACATCTGTATGGAATCACTTTCATTCTACTCTGTGGTGTTATAATAGATTCTGACTTTATTTTTCTTTATTTTCTGCTTCTGAAAGGTTTGGTTATCCTTAGATTACTTAAATTAATCTGGTGACATTCTGAATTAAAAGTCTATGGTTGTAATAGCTGTGGCAAAAATACATAGGTGATTTCAAGAATATAATATGTAAATATTAATCTATGACAGTGATAAGGGAGACATTCTCAGGGCAGGATCTGTCTAAGGGAGATTTAAGAATGTGCTGAAGAGCTGGATTGCCATTGCTAAACCCAAGCAACGATTCCAGTCTGTAACAGATAGACATGTTATTTAAGTATACGGCTGTAGTTCATAGATAAAATTGTTTCAAGGACTCAGCTTTGTTTCCATTGTGTGATTTTTAAGATATGTGAACACAAAGGACTTTAACAAAGATTCTAATGTACTATATGACATATTCCACTCCATCGCATTTTCATTTATTTATTTACTTTTATTTTTTATATTTTTAATGTATTGTCTTGTTTTACTACTTTTAGGTTAAAAAGAACCTTTTTTCTTTTTTTCCCTTTTGTTCATTTTTAGAATACAGTATACATAAAGTTTGGAATCTGGTGTTAGGGGAAATGGTTGAATTTTTAAATAGTGGGATATTTCAATTTAATTATATGAATGTTAAGTCCTAACACTAGTATAAAGAACTCTAAGTTACATGGCCAATATAAAGAAATGAGCAGTTGTCTTTTTGTGGTATTTTCCTTTTCTCTGATAACTCATAATTATGTATCTGGATGATTTGCATGAGCGTGGGAGAGTTCTTGAATCCTAGACAATCACTCTTATGGGACATAGTGTATTGTCTTCTGTGAACTCAGCCATGACTACTGAGCATTTTATTTTAGAAATAATCATTTAGATGTACTTTGAGAAGTTAGATGATGACTATCAAGTTCTTAATATATACATGATAAACTTCTATTTTAATAAAAATACTATTCAGGCCTTGTAGAAAATACGAAAATTTTGACAGTCTGTGCGTGCTTACAGGAATTAAATAACCAAACATAGGGGTTTTCCAACTTTATTTACCTAGGGAAAATAGAGGGCATTTAAGGTAGGTTTTTCAACATCTGACTTTGTTCAGTTTGAGTTTTCACTGCATATACTTCAGAAGCATAATTAATGTGTCAACATTAAGATTTTGAGTGTCCCTTCCTGAAGCACATACTGTGTAGTTATCAAGTATGGGCACTCAGCCAGTCCCTCTCCATAGCTCCTCTTGAATAAAAGCAGCTCTGACGAAGTTTTCAAGCAGTTTATTGATACTTTTCATTAACATCACATACTTTTAAATTTTGAGAACAGAATCCATATGGTAATCAGACATGTAAGAAAACTCTCCTCAAATATATGGGTTTTTATATTAGTTATTTTGGTGAATATTAATGGAGGTTTTTCAGTTGTAAAGGAAAAATACAATTCCAAATCTAGATGTGTTATCATGTCTGTGTGTGTTCTTTTGACCTCGTTTCTGTGAAAGATCCCAGTAGCTGGATAGTATGCACTGTAGTATAAACAGGAAATTAGGTTAAAACTGTAAAACTTCTTACAAATTTGATGTATGTTGACTACAGGTTTACAGCAAAATCTAGTATTATGTTCTAAAGTGTCCATTACTATATATAATTTTAACAGACAAATTGCTTAACCTGTGTCTTTGAAAAATAAGGGATAGCTGTTGTCTAATGTATTTATGTTTTTATACAACAGATATTTAGAAGAAATTATTATTTTTCATTTTTAATAAATTGTTTCCTATACTTCAAAGCAATAAACTTAAGTTTTCATGACTCAATATTGCATCTGCTAGTATGTTTGTTCATAATGAACATCCGAGAAAGTGTAACACATCATTTAACACAATTCAATATTCTGGACTAGCTTGAAATGGAAGGGAAAAAAACCTTTTATTCCACGAGCAGAATTTTAGTTAGAGTTAAAGTCTATAAAATATAGATAAATACCATGATTTATATGTTCTACTGATAATTTCATTTAAAATATTTTACCTAAGTACATTAAAAAATAAAAGAACCATTCAAACACATGCCACGAAATATATATATATATATATAGCTTTAGCCTAACTAGAGACTGAAATAATGAATATCAGAATTTAGGCTACTGTTTTAAAATATGATAATTCAAGAGTAGTTAAGCCAGTAATGATGGAATCTACAGCAAACCTGTATCTGATCTTTATTCTTTAATGTATACATGTAAGAGCAAACCAATTTAGTATTTCCACTTCTGTGTCCCAAATAGCATCAGAGAGATTCTATTGATAAGATGAGGTCTGGGATTACAGAAACTGGACATTAGCCAAAGATCTAGAGAGGAAAGCAACACATTATTGTCGGCATCAGAATCAACGGGAAATTCTTACTTTCATTGTAGTTTTTCTTTCTTTCATTTTTGTGACCTTGCCTTCATGAAAAGTTAATTAAATTCCTTTCATATATTTGAGTCTTGTGTGCTGTAGTTTCCTCAGAGAAGAAAGTCTTACCAATCTTATCTTAAAATCTTATCTAAAAGTCAGTCTTACTGAAGATTTATTAACTTAGAGGGAGAAATAACAAACCTCCTACAGAGGGTACAGTAATAACTTAGCCACAATATTTTCTAACCCATTTGAAATTATGGGAGTTCTAACACAGCAGCAAAATAATTATGGAGCTAAAAGATTAATTAAGGCAAATTATGGAAGCTGAAACTTGCATTTGGGATTAGTTTCCCATAATTTATTCTTCCTGATGGGGGTGAAAGAGGAAAAGTATATACACATGTATATAGAGAGACAGATGATACACATAGGAATAAGCCAAAGAATTGAACAGATTATTCACCAAATAAGAGATCCAAATGGCCAATGAAAAGTGCTCAAAATTATTAGGCATTGGGGAAATACAAATTCAAACTCAAATACAATATAAGTGAACAATTACTAGAATGGCAAAAAATTAATAATAACAATGTAAGGAGAAATCTGAACTCATACACTCTTGGTGGAAGCAGATATTGGTAAAACCACATTGTAAAATAGAGTCCAGCAGAAATAATACCTTTTCTTATTACAGAATTTTTTATTACAAAATCATAAGCATGTAATTCTGTAACATAACAGTATCACACTCAAGCATACCGTATGGCATTCTAGGGAAAATGTTCAAATTAAAACTATAAATTATTACACCCATATTATTACCCTACCAACCACACTCGGGCAAGTGCTACTTCTGCTGGACCCTGCATATTGGCAGTATTTGATGCATATAATATAAACTATATGTTTTGATAATAAGAATATACTTTGAGAAAAGGAAGAGGTAACATTTCCCACCTGTTTTGTTTGGGGAAAATTCCTCTTAGAAACTGAAATTGCCTTGCCAACAGTTTGTTTAACACTAGTTCACTGCAGGAATTATAATAGTCTCATAAGCCAATAGCATGCATGATTTTACCTGTTAATAAGCCAATAAAGAAATAATATACAAGCCCTGGCTGGTGTGGCTCAGTGGATTGAGTTCAGGCTGCGAACTCAAGTGTCACAGTTTCGATTCCCACTCAGGGCACATACCTGGGTTGTGGGCCAGGTCCCCAGTGGGGGCCATGTGAGAGGCAACCACACATTGATGTTTCTCCCTCCCTTCCCCTCTCTCTAAAAATAAACAAATAAAATCTTTTAAAAAAGAAAAATAAATAATATACACTAAATCAATGAGATTAAATACACTATTGTTCCTGGCAAGAGAAGATGAAAAAAAAAATAAACTTCGAATTTAGCTTCAGCTGCACCTTCCTACAAATTGGTACTTGCTAGAATCTATTTAGCCACTGAAAGCTGCCAGAACAAAATAAAAGTCTTCGTTGCTAGAGCGTATTGCTAGGAAACAATGGTGCCAGTGTTGACAGACAAAATGATAATCCTTCACAGGAAACTACAAGTTTTTAACTACTGCCAAAAATAGAGTCCCCTTACTTTGACAAGAGCTAATAGCCCAAGGTCTCCAGGGAACTATTTAGATCAGCAAAACTGGCCTTACCCAGACAGAACACTCTCAGATAGTCCTTCGAACTCAGAGTATTTATAGTCCAAATGTCCCGTATCGTAGTTGCTTCTGCACATATTCTTATTGTTAAGCCCCCAGAGGCACCATCAGCCACTGAGCTCCTGCGTGTTTATCAAAAACTGCAAATGAGGACATCCTGTCCCAACTTCACTATTAGGTCAAAACAACTTTATTTATAAAATCATCTTTATTTTTGTCAGAAATAAGCAAATTTGAAATCATATCAATCCAATACACAAACACAAGCTTTTAAAACAATCTTGCCACAACCAACAACTTCTTAAATCATTAAAGATTTTCTTTTCCCTGTAAATGACAGCCACTTCCTGATTTTTGAGTTTGAATATAACTATATGATATTTCTCCCCAATTTTACTTGATTATCTGAGATTATTTTATTTCAGATTTTTCTTAGATATCTAGTAAGTATGTCCCTCTGACTGGACAAAATTATGTTATCTTGGACAAAGGTAGTTAGCTTGATATTAACAAAGAGAGCAAAGCTAATTAGATGTTGAGCTTAATAAACTGGGGGGGGGGGCATAAGCCTGTTGGTTTCACCAGGAAGCTACTGCTTTTCACACTCCAGGGGACCATGGCTCTGTGCTCCAAGGGAATAAATGCCCCTCCTTTCTCCCTCCTATACCAGGTTGCCAGTGAGGGAGTGGGGCAGGGAGAGACCAACACATGTGCAATAGAAGTCACAATGACATAGTAGGAGGAGCTTAACCATAGAGGTCAGTCAGTGTAACTAGTGGGAGGTCTCATCAAAACTTTCATGAAATCTTGAGAAGTTGGTTGGCCATTTTGTAAAAGCACTTGGTTATAACACCAAAGGAACAAAGGACTTCTTTCTCTTTTCTCTCTCTCTTCTCACTCCCCATTGTGCTTGGTGACCCACCCTTGTGTGTTTGTTCATGCACATCCTCTCTTGTCCAGGAGCATAGGACTGTAAGTGCTTAGCAGCTACCAGGCCACAGCAGACTGCATGAGTTCTAACACACTAAACTCAAATATGAAGCACAAACTCTGGATACCAGTTTTTGTTTGGGTTTTTTGTGGACATGGTTGGACTTTCACCATGATGGGTCAGAGGGAGATGTGAAATTGAAAACCTAAGGGCAGATTTCCATCCAAATAAATCATCACACCACTTCATGATCTCCTGTGTGGAGGTCTTTGGAACACTTTCTTCATGATCCTGTGAAAGGGCCTGATTTCCACCAACAACAGTTAGACTCTGGATATTCTTAATCTTTGAATTCCATCTCACTACTTTATACTTTACTTTACTTTATACTTTGTTACTTTATCAAATGTACAATCTGCTGGACTTCTCTACATTGTCTACATCCAAATCCTATGACTGGTTAAGAACAATCTTTTCTTTATGTCATGGTAAGGGGCCTCTGTAGTCTTCCATTTAAACTTCCCTAAAGTGATACCATAGTACATTAGAAGAAATATCAAAAGACTGATTTAATGGTAGGAAATTTCTCTGATACAAATAATAGGATATGGCCCCAAAGTCAAATATACGTGATCTCATCTAGATGGTCAGGTGATAATATTTCGTGTCTGGAAACAAATTGCAAAGTGTGTTAATCTAAATATCTCTGGAATATTCTGTATAATTACCTACATTACTAGAGAA
>PVKM010052614.1:0-10208 GCA_004027735.1 Carollia perspicillata
AGAGCATCCTTGAAGGCCTGTGTAAACTACTGGACAGGTAGTGTGGTGACAAACACTGCTGACCTAGTGGCAGGTGGATGTAATCAGGCCCCAACCTAGTTCAGAGGATTATAAGTATGCTATTAAATGTGTGGATGTGGCTACTGAACTTTTAGCTGCTTATTCCACATGGCAGTGGGATCAGAAAGCATTAACTGCTGTGCTGGAATGCTAAAATGTTGCTTAGGGGTGACACTTGATCATTGAAAGTGATCAGGGGATGCATTTTACTGGGACCTTGGTACAACAGTGGGCTCAAGACTTGTAGATAGACTGGAAATTCCATAGGGCCTATCACCCCCAAGCTGCTAGAATGATTGAATGGTACAGTGGTCTCTTAAAGCAGGGCCTATAAGCTGCAACTGCCACCCCTATGCTAGGGGGTTGGATGAAATGCTTATAAAGTGTCCCCCATACTCTAAATGAGAGTGGTCAGAGGGGAGTCCAACTCTGGTGGAAGCCTTACTCCGTCGGACTGTAGCTCCAATTCAGCTGCAGGTGGAGACTAAGGATGCTTTACGAAAACCAGGCATGGGAAAACAGGGGAATATTCTCTTGCTTGCTCCTGATGACCTGGAGTGAGGGCAAACAGCCACTTAGACGTGGGCTTGGGAAATAAAAGCCCCGTACATGTGTTGGGTGACTATTTTTACTCCTTGGGGACAAGGGGTAGAGAGAAACTTGCAAATACTTCCCTGGGTGATTGGGACATGACCCCCAATCTTAAAGGTTACATACTCAGGGCCAGCAGACCACAAAATGCTTCTTCATAGCACCTTTGTGGTATACTTATGGTCCATTATGAGTTCTCCACTGCTGTTGCAAGTAGATGCTGAACCCCCAGTTGAGGCATGAAAAGTATGGTATTTGTGCCCAGGAAGGCCCCCTCTGCCATCCATTGTCTTATGGGTTGACCAGAAACTTGCCTGTATATTGCCTGAGGGTAGTGATTTGTCCTTATTGGTGCCTATAACTGCTCTGTCTTTTTGCCCCTAAGATACAAACTAACACCTTAGTGGACTAAGTACATACCTATGCCTCCTTGGCTAACCAATTAGCATGCTGGGTCTGCACGAAATCCCCCTGAACATGGCTGCTGGCCTTCCATGGCACATCTCTCCAGCTTCTGTCTCAAACTGAACTTCATTATAGCACCAGTGGAACCATGGACATACCTTGTGGAATGCAACCTGGACCAACATCTATGCTGGGGCAGAGCAACAGTATGACCAGACACAGCTTTTAGTTGGCTACTCCATATGGGATGACTTGGGGTGGTTCAGGGCTGAGACCATGGAGTTGGCTGGACCTGGCCCTCTCTGTCTTGAGAACCTTAAAGGACAAACCAGATGGGCTGGACTCCGACAGATCTGTTTCAGACTGAGACTAAAGCATTTCTGGGAGGTGCAGAATGATGTGTGGCCTGCAGTTCCCACTGGAACCTTTTGGGTGTGTGGGTTACATGGGTGGCCTATCTGCCTGGAAATTGGACTGGCTGTTGTACTTGGGGATGACCCTAGTTGCCTGCCTGAGTTCAGAAAACTCTTATAGTCTGGCAAACCAATTGGGTGGTGTTTAAAGTGTGACAGTGGATGAAGCATACCCCTGGTGGTATTATCCATTAGCTATTTTTTCTCCTCAAGCTGCTTCTATAGTCATTGAGACTGACATAACTGCTTTGGCTTTGCGCACTGCTCATGAGTTGAATGCAACACATGATTCTTTGAGCCTCTTAAATGGAGAAATGTATCAATTGTGAAAAGCAGCCTTGCAAAAACTGTGTGGCCTTAGACATGTTCACTGCATCCCAAGTTGGGGTGTGTGCCATAATAGGGGCTGAATGCTGTGCATATATTTTTGATGTCCATCACAATGTTAACCAAGCTCTGTGGGCATTGGCTTCTGAGACCTGTGCTGTTAAACACATGGTCTACAGGAATGATGGTCATTCCTAATGACTGAATGGTGGTGGGTCTTTGCTGTCTTGGGTGGCAGTGCTTGTATTTTGGTTGCTTGTTGCTGTAATCTGTATTACTGTTGTGGTTAGTGGGTGCAGGACTTTGTCCTCCTCACCAAGGGACCTTTGCAGAAGGTGCCCTTATGTAGATTGTATGGTGAGGAACCCAGAAGGGATGGATTGTAGGGTAAACAGAGTCAATCTGGCTCCCTCACCCAACTGTCTGGGGAACTAAGAGAAGCTGTGTTCTCAAAGACTTGAGACTGGGTCTGATAAACAGTTCCTATAACATTAAGTGGGCTCACATGTGCAGAATCTTGCTGTGTTTCGCAATGTATTCTGGGTCCTTGCCAGCTTTGTATGTATATAGTATATGAGGGGGTAGGGGCTTTCCACTGGGCAGATGCTGCTTGCAGTGTTTGTGGATCTCCCACACTTGAATAAAGTCATGTCAAGCATCCCTATGGCTCCATGCATTTTCTTCTGTCTGCCCAAAGCCAGGAAACTGCCGGGCCTTGGCAGGCTGCAAGACAGTCTGAATAGGTGAGTCCATGCATGGCTTTTTAAAGAGGAACTGCTTGAGGCTCCAGAAATTTCTTCCACTGACTCAATGCCCACTGTTTTTTTGCAGCCAGAAGTTGTGGGGATTTATCTTCCTTGCACTGGAACCCTGGGCCAGGGGTCCTGGTGTACATCTGGGACTCCTCAGTCCAGAGATATTCCTCCTGAATTTTTTTCCACCACATGTGGGTGTGGGGCCAGCCCATTCCACATCTGCACCACTCCTACCAGTCTGGATGGATATGGTTTCTTTAATACTGTAGCTCTCGGACTTCCATTCAACTCGATTTCTGATGGTTTTGAGTGATGGTTTTTCTATATTTTATTTGTTATCTTGATGTGGTTGTGTGACAAAGCAAGCTATGTCTGCCTACACTGCCATCTTGACCAGCAGTCCAGTTTACTCTTCGAAAGTGTACAATTCAATGATATTTAGTAAATCTGTACCACTCTGCCACCATCACAACATGCATTGTTTACAATAATTCCTCTATTTACAATAATTCCAGAACATTCCATCACCCCAGAAAGAAACCTCATCCCCATTAACAGTAGCTCTACAAGTCCTTGTCTCCTCCAGCCCCTGGCAACCAGTAACTCTTTTCCTATCTCTGTGGATTTACCTGTTCCAGACATTACACATAAACAAAATCACACACTGTGTGTCTTTTTCTGTCTGGCTATACACACATATAAAGTATAAACACAGATATTAAAAATATACACAGAATTAAGGAAATAGTAAAGAGATTATTGGCCAGTGCTAACCTAGAGGAAGTTTCAATAAAGCAGATTTGCAAAAAGGTTGTTGGGAACCACTCTGCCTGGTTTCAGGAGTTGTAACTGCCCCCCATGGCTAAGGCTGAGTGAGCGACCTCTGCACTGTGAGCCACTGAGGAAACAAAGCTATCTCCCTGTCAAGAGCACTGCTTCTGCCATCTCTAGCCCCCAACGCTTGGTCAGTAGTCAATGACGGGTACACCCCCCGGGGGGGGCAACCTAAGCCAGACATGATCATTTGGGAGGCCATAAAGGTAGGACTCAGGGGGAGGGTGCAAAATAGGGCAAAAAGCCCTACCCCCCCCCCCGCCCGACTATTTCGACATAGCCCAAGTCACCATTCCATCTGGGAGAAGCTCTGGGAGAAGCACTTCCTGGCTCTAATCCACTTAAGCTTGAATCTTGATGGGGAGGGGGTGCAGCCCTCTGCTGGTTAGAGCAGGTTCCAGGGTAATCAGGCAGAAGAAAGAATTAGTCAAGTCCTGTGAAGCTTGCTTTGCTAAGAGTGCTATCATCCATATGATAAGGGTCTGGGCAGGAAATGAGTATGTCTCCTAAAGTTTTTGCAACCCCCTTACTTGACACACACTGACCCAGATTAAGCCCTCAGATTTCTTTGAAATGTTATCTATTGTTTGATCCTTGCCTCCTGACATTGATTGATGAGCTTTACCTGTATCCCTATGTGTTATGAACCTAATAAAAAGCCACTGAGGAAGGGACTCTTGGTCTTTCTCTTTTGAGAGTCTGACCACCTGTCCTCCCCAAGCAAATCATGTCTTGGTAGTATTATTTTCATCCACGGCGGACGTGGGGACTTGCGCAGAGTTTCCCCCACAAAAGGTATTTGAAAATTACAATGCATATGAAAGAAAGGTTTCATAAAACAGCTGTTAAAGTGCTAATTTCTTGAGCTAGAGGGCAGAAATGGATGACTCATTCCATGAATTTGAAGATATGATTCATGGCCCTGAATGGTGTGGTTCAATTGGTTGAGTGTCATCCGATGCAGCAAAAGGCCACTGATTGTTTTTTTTAAATGATTTTTTTGGTTATGCTATTACAGTTGCCCCAATTTTCCCCCCCTTGCCCCTCTCCACCCAGAAATCCCCACTCCCTCTGGTGATCACACCTCCTTCATTCATGTCCATGTGTCATCCATATAAGTACTTTGGCAACTCCATTTCTTATACCTGCTCTTAACGTATTCTGTAACTACCAACAATCTCTTCACATTTTCCCCCATTACCCCAAACCACGCTCCCTACTGGCCACCATCCCAATGTTCTCCAAATCTATGATTATGTTTCTATTCTGCTTGTTTGCTTAGTTTGTTTTTTAGACTCAACTGTTGATAGTTTTACATTTATCCCCATTTTAATGTTCATAATTTTGATCTTCTTTTTCTTAAATAAATACTGTTAACATTTCATATAATAATGATTTGGCAATTGTGAACTCCTTTAGCTTTACTTTGTCTGGAAAGCACTGTATTTGCCCTTCAATTCTAAATGGTAGCTTTTCTGGATAGAGTAATCTAGGTTGTATGTCCTTGCTTTTCATCAGTGTGAATACTTCTTGCCAGTCCCTTCTAGCTTGCAAAGTTTCTTTTGAGAAATCAGCTGATAGTCTTATGGGGACTCCTTTGTAGGTAATTATCTGCTTTTCTCTTGCTGCTTTTAAGATTCTCTCTTCATCTTTAACCTCTGGCATTTTAATTATGATGTGTCTTGGTGTAGTCCTCTTTGGGTCCTATTGTGTGGAACTCTCTGTGCTTCCCGGACTTGTACATCTATTTCCTTCACTAAATTAGGGAAGTTTCCTTTTATTTTTTTTCAAATAGGCTTCCAATTTCTTGCTCTTTTACTTCTCCTTCTGGCACCCCTATGATATGACTATTGGAAAGTTTGAAGTTGTCCCAAAAGTTCCTTACACTATCCTCATTTTTTTGGTTCTTATTTCTTCTTGCTGTGCTGATTGGATGCTTTTTCTTCCTTATGTTTCAAATCATTGATTTGATTCTTGGCTTCATTCACTGCACTGTTGATTCCCTGTAAATTATTCTTTATTTCAGTTAGTATATCCTTTATTTCTGCCTGCATCTTTTTCATGCTGAAGTATCCACTGAGTTCCTTGAGTGTCTTGAAAACAAGTATTTTGAACTCTACATCTGATAGATTGCTTATCTCCATTTTGTTTAGTTCTTTTTCTGGAGTTTTGATTGCTTCTTTCATTTGGGCCATATTTCTTTGTTTCCTCATTTTGTAGCCTCCTTGTGTTTGTTTCTCTGTGTTAAGTAGAGCTGCTTTTACTCCATGTCTTGGTAGCACGGCCTAATGTAGCAGGTTTCCTGTAGGGTCTAGTGGCACAGCCTCCCTTATCCCCAATGGGTACTTGAGGTGTGTCCTTCATGTGGGCTGAGTACTCCCTCTTCTTGTAGATGAGTTTGATTACTGTAAGCAGGTCAATGGGAGGGATTTACCCAGTCCAGACAGCTGGTAGGACTGGTTGTGACCCCTGGCCAGCAACCATCTTCTTCTGTGGCTTGTGGAGGTTGTTGGGTGGTGCTCTGACCTGGTCTGTAACTGTACACTGGGTGCCCAGGCTCTGGGGTGTCCTGGGTGGTATGGACCAAGGTCAGCATCCACCTGTATTCTGTCTGGGGTCCCTTGACATAAGCTATAAAGTGATCTGCAGGTGGCTGCTGCTAGTGCTGGGCCTGGGGACATTCAGTGAGAGGTATGGGGACTGGGCTGAGCTTTGCTTATTTGAACAGATTTATAAAGGTTTGAAACCTGTGCTTAGCTGAGCCCTTCATATGGGAAAGCCACTGCTACCTGGGTGGGAGGGTTGCTTAGGTGGGCCCATAAGTTGGATGGGGTAGACCCTTAGGTAATCATCAGGGTGGGGCTTACCTTGTAAGCCAGGCTGATGGAGATGCAGATATGGTGCCACACTGTGGCTTTGTGTGGGCCACTGTCTACAGTTCTGTCTGGAAGGGAATTGTCCCCCAGCTCTCACTCTGATGCCAGACAGTTCCTCTCTGTATGCCATTTGTGCCCTTCAAACTTCTGCCCCAAGTGTTGGAGCCCAGCAGGAGTCAGTCTGAGTAATTGTATGTGCATTGTGAGGACTTTAAAGAGAAGAGGCCTGGGAATTCTGCTGTTTCTTCCGCCAACCCAACCCCCACTAGTTTTACAGCGAGAAGTTATGGGGACTTATTTTCCTGGCATTGGAACCTTGGACTGGTAGGTCTGCTGTGGGATATCACTCCGAAGAGATCCCTCCATTTTATATTCACCACTTTAGGGTTTGGGACCAGCCGGTTCCACATATCTGTATCTCCGCATCTCTGCATCTCCACTCCTCCACACCTCCTATCCATCTAGGTGAATATGGTTTCTTCAATTCCTTAGTTATCTGACTTCCATATTGCTCTGATGGTTCTGTGTGATGTTTGTTCTATATTTTAGTGGTAATTTTGCTGTGGTTGTGCGAGGAGGTGAGCTGTGTTTATCTATACCTACATCTTGACCAGAAGTCCTGTGGCTCCTTCTATGGTAGTAAATGTATTTAATCATTTCTTTGAGAGCAGAGTTTACCAGCCACTCCTCCCTACACAAAGCAGCTCTTGTCCATCTAGGGAAGCCCTGAGGCATCCACCCTGAATTTCAAGTGGATCATTGACTTTCTGAGGTTTGCTCTCTTGGCCTCTTTATATCATCTCCACCATCACATGTTTGCATTTCACTACATGAAAGGGGACAACATAGCCTGGTGGTTAAGAGATGGGTCTTTCTGCTCAGATATGCTTGGGTTCAAATCCTGGCTCAGCCAACAGCTTGATGTATGGCCTTGGGAAAATTGTGTAAACTATAGAGTCCTGAGTTTTCTTATCTCTAAAACAAGGGTAATAAGACCTTTCTTGGTATTACTATAAGGATTAAATTGAGTCCATCCACAGTGCCCATTAAACATTGGCCAAGAGGCAGGTTTGTGTAGTGGCTGGCAGCCTGGGCTTGGGAGCCAAACATGACCTTGGGCAAATTATTTGGTTTCTGTGCCATTTTTTCCTCTGTGGAATGGGAATAATAATAGTCATCTACATTATAGGTCTGTTATGAGAAGTACATGTTTGTAAACTTCATGTAATAGATATTTAACATGCTATCTACACATATGCAGTATCCAATAAATATTAACTACTATTGTGTATCATTAAAAAATGAGACTGTAGCCCTGATTGGTATGGCTCAGTTGTTGGGCATTGTTCCACAAAGTGAAAAGTCACCTGTTTGATTTCTGGGTAGGGTGCCTGCCTGGGTTGTATCTTTGGTCCCCAGTCAGGGCCCATACAAAGGCAATCAATTGATGTTTCTCTCTCATGTTGATGTTTCTCTCCCTCTCTTTCTCCTACCCATCCACTCTCTGTATAAATAAATAAATAAATAAATAAATAAATAAATAAATAAACAAATAAATAGCATCTTTTTAAAAATGAGGTTGCAAAAACAATTTCAGAATGCATGACAAAATGTATGGCTAAACGGTCAACAAAAATCAAATTTGAATGTACATTTAATAAAGTAGTTTTTATAAAGTCTAAGACAGATTGCAAGACAAATATTTGTACACTGGAAGTACTAAAGAACACCCACAAAATAAAAAAATTATAGAGAAATGTGGCATCAAAATAAGAATAGGTCAATATATTAAATAAAAAAGATTCAGGATTTTCAAAGGTGGCAGTGAGGTAGGTGGGAGGAGAGCCACTTCCCCCTTTGTACAGGTGGAACATGCAACTGATCTTCTGAGGAACAGAGTGAACAGCCAACAGTATCCCAACATATATGAAGGTTGGAGGTCAAAATTGAAAAACAAATGGTAAGGATATTGCTTTGAGACAGTAAGGTTTCTGAAATCAGCACGGGGACCAGGGTTATGGCATCTCCTCTCTTGGTGCCTTCAGGTGCCTGCCGCAGGATTCTTGGAAGAGAGCCAAATCAACAGTTCCCTCCCCTGCCAAACAGGGAGGATAAAGCGGCACCAGGGTGGACCTGGATGCTTGAAGTCACTGGGGGGAATAAAGGCAAAGTGGGAGATGCACAGTGGCAGTGTTCACACACTGAGACTGTGGACACTGGCTGGGTCATTACCAGAGAAACTGGGGAGCTGGGTGATGCCTGGAGAAGGCAGAAGAGTTGGGCCATGATGGACCCTGACCCAGATAGTTTCCAGTCTGGTTGGAAAGTTGGGCTGTGCGAGAGACTGGGCACTTGTTAGGAGCAGCAGGCTTGAACAGGAGAATTTCATTCAAAAGAAGGCTGTTGGTGGCTGTTTAGGGAACTCTCCCACAGCAGCTGTCCCCACTGCCCGGGCTGCTCCCATGCCACCACTCCTATAGTGGCCATGCCCCCTGCCCCTGCTGCCACAACCACAGCTGCGTGCTGGTCCCTGCTGCCCCAGTGGCCACCAAGGCACACCAGAGCCCACATGGCTGGGCTGGCTCACAAAGAGGAAGGAGGAGGCACCCTGTGCAGAGGACAGCAGCAGGGCTCAGGAGTTAGCAGTCCCCTGAAAGACTTGACTCAGTGGCGGAGCTGAACTACCCTGAAGAAACTTTGAGAATGCCTAGCATCTAGAACAGCAAAGAGTGAGAAGGTGGTGTGTGAGTTGCCCCTAATTAGTGCACCTCAAGGACAGCACAACTGGTGGATTGAAGGTGCTGGACAGGCAGTGGGGGCCAGCAGCAAATGGAGGAACTGGGCTGGAGGCTGAGCAACTGTGAAGATTCTGGCTCGGACCTGGCCCCCATCCTTGCAAAACCACAGGAAGGGAGAAAAGTGAAGCCCAATCCTCTTTAGCCTGCAACAGGCAGGAAGACCAGACGAACTCTCTAGGACTGTTTAAAGGCAGCAGGAGGCTTTTCTTTCTCTCCCTTTTTATCCCCCCAAATGAGACCATAAGACTTGGAGGCAGACCCAAAGGGGGATCACAAGGCTAATCACAACCACTGAGAAACTGAGACAAATTTCACTTTGCTATTCCAGAGAACTTGCATGTTATTGTTTATTTGTATTATTTTTTTTTGTTATTTTTACTTCTTTCATTTTATTAGTATTTTTTAATTTCTCTTCTTTCTGTTCAGTCTTTTTCATTTTATTTGTATGTTTAATTACATTGTTTGACTAGTTTTCCTTATTCTCTCTTTCATAGTATATTTTAATTTTCCTTTTTTCACTTCACTTGTGTTCCAGTAGCACCCTGCTCTAGGTCATGGACTTCCTATTCTTGTTATTCAGGTATATAGTTTCTGACATTTGATTGGTGTTCCAGTATTATTGTAAATAATTGTAGTTCCATACAATTGTAAATACTACACAGCACCCCTCCCAGATCTTAGTCCACTTCACTATCTTCTGGAACTTTATTACTGTTGTGGTTAACTCTATTCTCTCGCACACTACACCTATTTTCTATCCTTTACTCTCACTATATTTCATAACTGGACTTCCCACAAGTCCTCTGTTTTCTGGATTCAACTCACAATCCTTCCCTCCTCTAACAAGAGTTTTGTCTCTCAAATACCATATGATTTCACCTTTAACAGGAACATAAACAACAAAATAAACAAGCAAGCAAAATATAACCAAAGATATTGAAATAGAAAACAGGCTGACAGTAACCAGAGGGGAGAGGGGTGGCAATTTCAGGGGAAAAAGGGAAGGGATTATAGGAACAAGTATAAAGGACATGTGGACAAAAACTAAGGGGGGTGAAAATGGGAGGAAGGTGGGGAGCACTGGGGGGGTGGACTGGGATGGAAGTAAAAGACAGAAAACTGTACTTGAACAACAATTAAAATAAAAAT
>PVKM010052615.1:0-10253 GCA_004027735.1 Carollia perspicillata
CCCCCCTCTCTCTCTCTCTCTCTCTCTCTCTCTCACACACACACACACACACACACACACACACACACACACACAGGCTGCCTCCATGCACTACTAGCCCCAAACTAGACATCAGAATTGAATTCCAAAACTAGACAGACAAGCAGACAGCAAAAGTGTTGTCAGTTTCTCAGCTCAGTCAGCTCAGCCAACCACCATGTGGTGCCTGCAAGGCCCATCCCAATACATTCCCTGTGTTTCTGACATTTGTTCCTGAATAACTTTTTTCTACCTAATGTACAATACAAATTAAAGTCTTACATAATTACCAGCTTTGCAGCATTCCTTGAGACACAAAGCCATATAAGTAGTAAGTGATCAATAAATATCTGAAATTAGATACTTGAGTATTCAAGACTCTTCTTAGCACCTAATATGTCCCTACATACTTATCTGCTTGTCTTTCTCAAATAATCAATATGTAAAATTCCCTTTTGACCTGAGGATGTTTCTTAAATTTTAGTCAATCTAGGGATTGCTTTGATTCTGGAGAGACTAGGCAAACATTTTTTACCTGAGCTTTTTTTTACAGGTTGAGCCAGTTTTACACATAAGAGTTTTGGCTAAGGCTGTACCTACTCAGCCTCAAGAAGATAGAAAACCACCTCCTATTATAGACCTTGTTTCTTGTCACAATGACAATTGGTATCATTTTCAACAGAATTCTATTGAGCTCTAATGAGACACCTCAATACAACTTCAAACATGGTGCCTGTGCATCAGAATTGCCTGTTGAGATTTAATTCTGTAGGTTTGGAGTAGTATCAGGGCACTGTAAAGGGGTTGTAATGAACAAGAGGCAGGAATGTGATCAATCAACAGATGACAGCCATTTTGGAATGAAAAAGATTTCTGAGTTCCAAGACAATTAATTCTTTCCATGAAGCCATGAAGAGAATTTTAATCTCCAAAACATAGGGTTTTCTCACTCTATTTCATTCTATATGCAAAATCGTTTGGCCCTTCATACAATGGCATGTTCTCTGTGCTTTACTACTTCATTTGAAAACCCAAAAACCACATGCGATTTTTTTGTTGCCAGTTTGGTAGAGGAATTCCTTAATAGCAGTTCTAACCAAGGAGCACTGGTTCTATGTCGTGTGCTGATTTCAGGGATTTGTCTTGAGTGTCAACTCAAGTCAAGTCAAGACAAGTCAATTTTAATAAATAGATTACTAGTTTGGGTAAATTATCAGCCAAATGCCCCAGGGGCATTAATGCCAATGAAGAATTTGACCTTCATTAGTTCATCATCAAGGGGACACTAACCTTATCTATCTTGAGTGTCAACTCAAGACAAATCAACTAAATTCATCTTGACCTTAGAATAGATGTGTTCACTTAGTTTTTCAGAGTCAGAGATGTTAATCAACTTATAGCAAATCTTTGTCTCAAATACAGCCACCTGGCTTCCCAGAGAAAAACTGGCATAATTTCACAATTCTCTGGGTGGGAGATCTTAAGAAAATCAGAGAAATTGCCCCTGGCTGGTGTTGCTCAGTGGATTGAGCACGGGCCTGCGAACCAAACAAACACAGTTTGATTCCCAGTCAGAGCACATGCCTAGATTGCAGGCCAGTTCCCAGCAGGGGACACATGAGAGGCAACCATACATTGATGTTTCTCTCCCTCTCTCCTTCCCTTCCCCTCTAAAGATAAATAAATAAATAAAAACTTTAAAAAAAGAAAGAAAAGAAAATCAGAGAAATTGAATGCTTTTGCAAATGCCAGGCACTGTAGGTAAACAGAAAGAAAAAATTGATTTAGATAAGAAAGACTGCAAGATGCATTCTATAATCAAGGACTTTGTCAGCCAAATAGCATATGCCCATCAGTATCTTCTTAGGAACTAAAGTTCAGACACTCTGAGATAGTGGTCTTCATATTCCAATATGCATACAAACCATCTAGGAACTTGTTAAAATGCAGATTCAGATATAATAGTGGATCCTGAGATTCTACATTTCTACAGGTGTCCCAGTAATGCTGATGCTGCAGGTTGAAGGCCCACATTTTCAGTAGCAATGCCCCACAGCCACAGGTGTCCAAGTCAATTTTAATAAATAGATTACTAGTTTGGGTAAATTATCAGCCAAATGCTCCAGGGGCATTAATGCCAATGAAGAATTTGACCTTCATTAGTTCATCATCAAGGGGACACTAACCTTATCTATTAAGATAAAAAGTAATTTTATATCCTCTCTCTCCCTCCATGACTGGTCAAAGTATACAGGAGAAAGTTGGGGAGATATTGCAACTATAAGTAAGTAAATGTAATGTTAAGATGATTTCAAACTTAGAATAAATAGTGAGTCTGTTTCTTAAGCAATGTTTAATTCAAGCTGTTGCTGTTGACTTTGTTTTAGTGGGAAGGAGTTCAGATTCAGCAATATCACCACTTTCACCCTTTATATATTCAAATGAGGAGTTTGATTTTAGTAGGAACTGGGTCCATGTTCCACTATGTACCTGTACCATGCTATGTCCTCCAGATCCCCTTCTAACAAAGTGTGACTGGCCCAGTTTCTGACTGTTACCAGTGCTAACAGGTCCACATGGGGATTGAATTCATGGCCAGGACTCATTAGAACAACCATGGTAAAGCATTCAGTGAATGTGACTGACAGAGGAACCAGGTAAGTTAAGGTGGAGCTTCAAATCTGAAGGCTAAAAATGGTTTAACCCTATGAACATATGAAATATAAGTGCCCTCCCCATTCCCTAAATAAATAAGTCCCCATTCCCTAAATAAATTTAGAGCCTAAAGCGTGGAACTATAGTTGCTGGTTTCATGTGCTTATCTGAGCCTTCCCCTCCTCTTGCTCTGACAAGTGTTGTGGCATAATCTCCTTTCAGTGGTATTTTTGTAAGTCAAAACTTGATATATATTTGCTTAACAACCTTTAACTGTAGTCATAAAGAGGAAAGTGATTTTTTCCAAAAAGTCTTGTCAGAATTTATAAATAAAATATGGAATTTATCAGAATCAATCTCACAAAAACTACCATGTAACCCATCCCCCACTACAGTCATGACTAATACTTAAATATCCCAGATAATTAAGATCATTTATGCTATTAATAAGTAGAGAAAATACTTCTATAACCTTCTTAAGGAATATCAATTACAGTTTAGAGCACTATATTAAGGAAATTATTCTACCATCTGCTTATACTTTTTAACACTTAGAGTTTTAAGAATAAAAAGGAAACAAGAGGTCACAACCCAATTATCATGAATCCTGCTTCCAAAATCACACATTAGTACACATCTCTTTTAGTATATTTTCTTATAGCTCCTAGAAAAGAATGATAAATCCACTACTCAGAACTACATGCAAACAAGCCCTGATGAGCAAAGCCACCAAGTTCCTGTTAATAACAGTTTCCAGACATCCTTTTTGAGCAATACAAATAAAATGTGTGTTTTACTCTATATTTATATTCAACAGAAAGACTTGAATATTTGAAGAAAAGATATAGACCTGTGCTGCCCAATATGATTGCCACTTGTAACTATTTCCATACACATATAAATTAATTAAAATTATATTATATTAACAGTTTAATTCTTTAATTGCACTAATCACATTTAAAGTGATCAATAGGTATGGCAAGTAAAAATCATATATGAGAAAGAGCAGACATAGAACATTTCCACCATGAGAAGAAAGTTTTGTTGAACAATGTTGATCTAAAAGGATGCATACCAGATAGAAACTACCACTAACATCTGGTTATTAGTAACCCTAATAACTCTAATAACTCTAGAGGTTGAGTTTTGAGGATGGCGACAAACTTGTGGTTTTCTATTTTATATGCTTGTTTACTCCAGTTACTCCAGAGAGTTCAATGTTTTGTTATTTTATTGCAGTTATTCCAATTATTCCCTCTTTGCTCTCCTCTGCCTAGTCCACCCCCCACTCCCATAGTCAATCATCACAACCTTGTCCATGCCCATGGGTCATTCATACATGTTCTTTGACTAATCCCTTCACCTCTCTCCCACCATAATGACCCTCTCCTATCCCTTTTGGCCGCTGTCAATGTGTACGATGTTCCATGCCTCTGGTTCTATTTTTCTAGTTAGTTTATTTTGTTCACTACATTCCTCTTCTAAGTGAGATTATATGGTATTGTCTTTCACCTACTGGTTTATTTCACTTAGCACAATATTCCCCACTTCCATCCATACTGTCACAAAAGGTAAGAGCTTTGTATCTCTTTCCACTGCATGAGTATACCACAGCTGTTTGATCCACTTATCAACTGATGGGTACATATAGTGTTTCCACCACTTGGCTATTGGAAACAGCACTGTTACAAACAGTGCATAATTTCTTTTGAACTGGTGTTTCAGGAGTCGAAGGGTATATTCCTTGTGTGAATTTTCAGGTTTTTAGGCAGTTCCATTTTTAATTTTTTGAGGAAATTCCATATCGTTTTCCACAGTGGCAACGCCACTCTGCTTTCTCACCAACAGTGCACTAGGGTTCCCTTTTCTCTACATTCTTGCCAGCACTTGTTGGTTGATTTATTAACGAGCCATTTTGACAGGTATGAGGTGGTATCTCATAGTGATTTTAATTGCATCTTTCTGATGGCTAGTGAAACTGAACATCTTTTCATTTGTCTATGGACCATCTGTATGTCATCCTTGGAGAACTGTCTACTCAAGTCCTTTGCTCATTTTCTTGTTGTTACAGTAAATGAGATTTCTTTCCTAGTTTCACTGTCTGATAATTATTGTTGGTTTACAAAAATGCCATTGATTTCTGAATATTGGCATTGTGTTCCACTACTTTGCAAAATTCCCTTATTAGGTCAAGTAGTTTTTTTGTGGAGTCTATAATGTTTTCTGTGTACATTGTCATGTCATCTGCAAATAATGACAGTTTTGCTTCCTCCTTTGCAATTTGGATGTTTTTTATTTATATTTCTTGTCTGATTACTGTGGCTAGAACTTCCAGTACTATGTTGAATAGAAGTGGTGAAAGTGGACACTGTTGTTTTGTTCCTGATCTTAATGGGAAAGTTTTAGTTTTTGCCCATTGAGTAAGATACTAACAGTAGGTTTCTTGTACATGTACTTTATTGTGTTGAGGAATGCTCCCTCCATTCCCAATTTGCTGAGTGTTTTAATCATAAATGGGTGCTGAAAATTATCAAGTGCTTTTTCAGCATCTAGATAGGATTATGTGATTTTTGTCCTTCATTTTGTTTATGTGGTGTATTATATTTATTGATTTGCAGATATTGTATCATCTTATGTCCTTGGGATGAATACCACTTGATCATGTTGTGTGGTCTTTATACTGTATTGGTGGATGCGGTCTGCCAATATTTTGTTGAAAATTTTAGCATCTAAGTTCATCAAAAATACTGGCCTGTAGTTTTCTTTCTTTGTTTTATCTTTACCTGGTTTGGGAAATAGGATAATATGAGCCTTGTAAAAAATGTTTGAGAGTCTTCCCTCATCTTGGATTTTTTTTAAATAGTTTGAGAATAATAGGCATTAGTTAGTTTTTGAATGTTTGGTAAAATATGCCCATAAAGTCATCTGGTCCAAGACCTGTGGATGCCAGGAGTTCTGATTACTGTTTTGATTTCACTAGCTGTTATTGGTCTATCCTGCCTTTCTGCTTCTTCTTGATTTAACATAGGAAGTATGTATTTTTCTAGAAATTTATCCATTTCTCCCAGGTTGTCCAAATTTTTGCCATATAGTTGCTCATTGTAATTTCTTTTAATCCTTTGTATTTCTGCGGGATCAGTTGTTACTTCTCTTTAATTTCAAATTTTATTTATTTGTGACTTTTTTTATTGATGAATCTGGTTAAAGGTTTGTGAATTTTGATTTCTTTTCAAAGGAACAGCTCCTGGATTCATTTGTCATTTTAATTGTACTTGATTTTGTTTTTGCTTCTATATCATTTAATTCTGCACTAACCTTGATTATTTGCCCCCTTCTACTCACTCTGGGTTTTATTTGTTGCTGTTCCCTTAGTTCTTTTAGATGTAGGATCAGGATGTTTATTTGAGACTTTTCTATTTTCTATATATAGGCCTGTATAGCTATGAACTTCCATGTCAAGACTGCTTTCACTGTATCTGATAAACTTTTGTTTTATTTTCATTTGATTTCTGATATTTTTTTACTTCTCCTCAATTTTATTGTTAACCTATTCATTATGTGATAGCATGTTATTCAATATCCTTTGTGAATGTTTTGATTTTTTTTCCTTGAGGTTTTTTTATACTCTCAAGCCACTGTGAACAAGAAGGTGCTTGATATAATTCCAATGTTGTTGAATTTGCTGAGGCTTGTTTTGTGACCTACCATATGTCCTCCCTTTGAAAATGATCCATATGCATTTGAAAAGACTGTATATTTTGTTTCTTTGGGCAAAACGTGCTGTCAATATAAATTAAGGGGTGTGTTTAGAGATGGCAGTGAGGTAGGTGGAAGCAAAGTCCACTTCCCCCAGTGCACAGGTGAAATACCTGGCCCATCTTCTGAGGAACAGAGTGAACAGCCCGCAGTATTCCAGAATGTATGAAGTTTGGAGACCAAAAATTATAGAGGACATTGAAAAATCAGACAGTAAGGAGAGTGCTTAAAGACAATAAAGTCCCTGGGACCAGCGCAGGACCAGGGGAGCTGCAGCCCCAGGCCCAGTGCCTGTCAGGTCTGCTGTAAGATTCTTAGGAGAGAGCCAGGCTGGTCTGTGTGAGAAGCCAGGTGCTTGTTTAGACTGGGGGGTTTGAATAGGAGAAAGTTTTCAAAAAGAAAAAGAGAAAAAAAAGGCACCTGTTGGCTGTTTGGGGAATTCTCTGCAGCAGCCTCTCACCTCCTGTGCCCCTACCCCCGCAGTCCAAGGTTGGCACACACCCATCTGTGGCCAAGGGCTGCCCACCTGTGCCCACATCCGAAGAACCCAGGGCGGTGCAAATCCGGTCCATGACCTGGCAGTGGCCAGGCTGCACCCATGCTAGAGGCACTGGGGAGAGTGTTCATCTGGTCCGAGGTCTGCTGCTGCCTCTCCTTGTGCACACCTGAGACAGCAGAAATGGAGCACCTCCCACCTGGACACAGAAACCTGCAGAGCCAACTGGCTCTCTAGGAGGAAGGGTGGAAAAGGCCCTCGGAGGCGAGCTGCAGTCCCCAGGAAGGCTTGACTCAGTGAGGAAGTAAATTACCCTGGAGGGGCACTGAGAGTTCCTAGCATCTAGGACAGCAAAGAACAAGGTTGTGTGTGAGTTGCCCCTAATTGGTGCACCTCAAGGACAGTACAACTGGTGGACTAAAGGTCTAGGCTGGGTGCAAAAGGGCACTGAGGAACTGGACTGGAGGCTGGATAACACTGAAGAGTGTGGCTCAGGAAGGGAGAAAAGTGAAACCAATCCCTCCTAAGCCTGACACAGCCGGGAAGATCAGCAGCAGAACTGGCCTGGCCTGTTTAAAGCCAGCACCAGGCTTTTCTTTTTAAATTTCTTCTTCCTTCCAGTCCCTCTTTCTTTTTTTATTCATTCTTCCTTCCTTTCCTTTTTTATTCCTTTTTCCTTCCTTATTTTTTTAAATCTTGCTTTCTTTCTCTCTCTTTTCTCTTTTTTCTATTCTCCTTCTTTCTTCCTTCCTTCCCTTTTTTTCCCCCTTATTTTCTCACATGTGAGACAATAATACCTGGGGTGGAGAAAAGACAAGGGTTAGATGCAAAGAGGGTTCATCCCAACAACTGAAAGACTAAGACAAATTTCACTTTGCTACTCCAGAGAACTTGCAAGGTGGGAGAAGCAAACACCAGTACACCTGTTGGAAGAGGAAACCCACCAACAAAGGAACTACCAACAGATAACAATGAAAGAAGGTGAAGGAAGGAGTGGAAGACCACACAAACCTCCATCCAGGACCGCTCTGAATATACAACTAGAAGGTAGAGAAATTACCCACAACAAACAAGTGAACAAGAGTGAGAGAGAAGCCTCAAAACTTTCTACAAACAGAAAAATCAGCTTCAACACAACCCATCCACACATGCACAACAGATTACAAGATGTGGTGGAAGGAGTGATCCTAGGTTAACCAGCTGGAGGGAAGGACCCAACAAAGAAAGACCCAACAACAATCAAAACCCAAAGACAAACACAGAGAGCTACCATAAACTACAGCCCAAAAGTAGCAAGTTCAGGAGACAACGAAGACTTCATAAATAAATCTCCCAGGTATTATACCATAGAAGCTCACACTACAACCCAGGGAGTCAGAATAAATCAATCCAGGAAGTAGAAGCTAACAAGAAGAGTCTCAAAAACAATGGAAAGACAAAGAAACAAACCCCAATGAAGGGAAAGTAGGAAGCCTCACAAAGAATGTTAAATGAAATAGAGGCTACTCCACTACCAGATATTGAGTTCAAAGCAATGGTTATCAGGAAGCTCAATGAACTCACAGTGAAATAGCACAAACTACAGGGAAACCACAAAGAACTCACTGAAAACTATATCAACATAAAAAAGAAAATAGAAGCTATCAACAAGGGCCAAGAGGAAATGAAGAATACAATTGCTGAACTGAAGAACACAGTAGAAGGAATAAAAAATAGGATAGATGAAGCAGAAGATCGGATCAGTGAGGTGGAGGACAAGGTAGAAAAAAGTACCAAGAAACAAAAAAAGAAGAGGATCAGAAAAAATGAAGAGGGCATAAAGAAAATTCAGGACAACATGAAATGTAATAACATCTGCATGATGAGGACACCAGAAGGAGAAAAAGAAGAGTAAGGGATACAAAACCTGTTTGAGAAAGTCATGATGAAAAACTTCCCTAATTTGCGAAAGAAAAGGTCACCAGAAGGAGAAAAAGAAGAGTAAGGGATACAAAACCTGTTTGAGAAAGTCAGGATGAAAAACTTCCCTAATTTGATGAAAGAAAAGGTCACACAAATTCAGGGAAAACAGTGAGTCCCAATAAAGGGGAACACAAAGAGGCCCACTTCAAGACACATCATAATTAAAATGGCAAAATTTCGAGACAAAAAGAGAATCTTATGGGAACAAGGGAGAAACAAGAAGTAACATACAAGGGAGCCCGGATAAGACTGGCAATTGACCTCTCAAAAAAAAATGCTCCATGCCTGAAGAGAATGGCAAGAAATATTTCAAGCAATGAGAACCAGAGGCCTGCAACCAAAGTCACTTTACCCAGCAAGGTTCTCAATCAAGATAGAAGGCCAAATAAATAGCTTCCAGTCAAAGAAGTCGAAAATAATACACCTCCACCAAATCAGCTCTGCAAGAGATGCTAAAGGGACTGCTTTAAAAAAGGAGAAAAAGAGAGAAAGGCAGAGGAACATGGGTATGAAAAAACAGCAATCAATAAGTAGCTATCAATAATAACCTTAAATGGAAATGGATTAAATGCTCCTATTAAAAGACACAGAATAGCCAAACGGATAAGAAAGCATGACCCAACATATGCTGCCTACAAGAGATCCACCTCAGGAAGAAAGACATACACAGCCTGAAAGTCAAGGGCTGAAAACAATTTTTCTTAGGAAACAGACAGGGAAAAAAAGCCGGGGTAGCAATATTCATATGAGACAAAATAAACTTGAAAAAAAAAGAGGCATAAAGACAGATCAGAAGGTCACTTCATAATATTCAATAGATGACTCCACCAGAAGAAATAAACATTGTAAATATATATGCACCCAACATAGGAGCACTCGAATATATAAAAAAAATCTTAGAGGACTTCAAGAAAGATATTGACAGCAACACAATTATAGTAGGGAATTTTAACACCCACTGTCAAAAATGGACAGATCTTTTATTTATTTTTTTCCTTTGTCTTGAAACTTTTTTTATTTTTTTTATTTTAATTGTTATTCAAGTACAGTTTTCTGTCTTTTATTCCTGTCCCAGTACACCCCCAAGTGCTCCTCAACTCCCTCCCATTTCCACCCCCCTTAGTTTTTGTCCATGTGTCCTTTGTAGTTGTTCCTGTAATTCCTTCCCTTTTTCCACTGAAATTACCTCCCTCCTGGTTACTGTGAGCCTGTTTTCTATTTCAATGTCTTTGGTTATATTTTGCTTGCTTGTTTGTTTTGTTGCTTAGGTTCCTGTTAAAGGTGAGATCATATGGTATTTGTCTTTTACCGCCTGGCTTATTTCACTCAGCATAATGCTTTCCAGTTCCATCCATGCTATTGCAAA